>PVLD010032300.1:0-14805 GCA_004027595.1 Dinomys branickii
AATTTTACCTTAAAAGTGAGCATTACTACCAATCAAAAAGCAGATTGTTCTTCATGTTTTAAAGTTTATTTTGTCTTATATGGTCAGTGAAGGGAATGATATGTGTCACCACTGTGGTGTAGAGAATTTGGTTAAGCTCCATGGTACTAGAAATTATTAGTATTTTCTGTTAGAAAAAGGTGAGTCTGAGGCAGGAGGATTGTCACGAGTTTGAGACCAGCCTGAACTACAAAGTGAGGTCAAGGTCAGCTTGAACTGCATAGTGAGACCTTGTCTCAAAAAGACAAAAAAAGGTTGACTAGATTGAGATGAACACACACACACACACACACACACACACACACATGAACACCTAATGCCTTAATGCCATTTAATTTCAAATCCTTGTATATCAAAGCTGAATAAAGCAGCAGATACTGTTACTTCTAATGTTAAAGTAATTCTGATTTTCTGCTCAGACCTGCCAAGATTACGTTTGCCATAATACGAAGAATACTTTTGTTTTTCCCTTTAAAACATTACAGGTATAGAGAAACAAAGAAGTTGACAGTGTTTAATTATTACTGTGCATCTACAGTGAGGATGTGAATTATATTAGCACAGTCCGGATATCAGTCAGTCATCTGAAAAGTTGGGAACTGATATCTAAAAGAGTATCTTAAATGGGAGAGAAATAAAAAAAAATTCTGTCTTAAAGAGAATACATCTACTGATAATCTGGAATAAATAGCACAAGATATCACTTGGCTAGTGACTTAATTGCACCTAAAATTCAGGTTTATATATTTATTGAAATAGTATGACTTGGATAATCCATATTGTTAATCATGACCCTATATAAAAATTTTTTAAATGTTTTCCAAAGACACATTTAAAGAAGTTCTTTAAGAGAATCATCTTTCTCCTATGAGAGACTAAGTCTTTTCAGCACTTCATTTTCGAGTTAAAGTACAGATATCTCCATAATATTTCTATGGAAAAATCAAGGATCCATTTGAGAAGCCACCTACGTAAGTATTTCACACTGAAATGTACTCAGAGGAAAAAGAATTGCAGAAGTTATAAAGTCAGATATTTTTCTTTTCCATCATCTCTGCCATCAGCTATTGCTTAGGGAGAAAGCCTTTAACTAGGATTAAAAATATCAAATGTTCTAATAGGTGACATTGAGTGTAATGGAATCTTCAGGTTGAATTAATTTTGTGGCTTCCATTATCACTCGGAAGATTGTTATCTTGATAACTGGCATCAACAGTCAACACAAGATGACTTGAATAATTGGTGATCAATCATGACAATTGGGTGACTTCATCCTTTCCAGAACTTAAAACCCTGGAGAACTGATTGGGAGAAAAAAATAAATAGCTAAACATAGGTTGGCATGAGTTTAACTCACCTGTTTAAAAGGATAGTCTAATCTTCTATTTCAAATTTTCATTATACTATGCTAATAAGCATAAGTGAATTTTATAGGCTTGGTAGTTACTCATTTAAGACTGCTTCATATCACTGAAAAGTAATATATTTAACTACTAGTCAAACAACCTCATTAAATTTTCAGAGACAAGATTTCATAAAACTTGGACAGCAGTAAGGAATAAAAAAAAAATTTCATCTTAATGAAATTCCAAGACAGGCATCATATTTCTATGTGAAATAGTTTCCCACAGAAGTTACTTCACACTGAAGAATCTAAATTAGGATGAGTGCATCTTGGAGCAGAAGCCCGCCATGGAGGGGACTTCAACAAATTCTCTTCTTAAGATCAGCCCTCTATGAAAATAAAAATATTTACACATCTATTTAGTCAGTGACAAACAGAGAGAAAACCATCTGGCCATTTGAATCAGTGTAAATTGCCCAACCACTCTTGTGAAAAGAGAAAGCTAGTCAAATTAAATGCTTATTTTGTTTTAGAGCTAAACAATTGTCCTAAACTGTAATAATAAAATCCACATTTGCAGTATCAAATAAACAAAAGCGAATCAGGGAAGAAAACTTGTTTTTGTGTAGTAATTGGCAGGAGGATTAGCATTTCAGTAGACCCAATTTCCTAAACCTCCTCATCCCTGATAACTGCTTCAGCCGGCGAGGTGACACACGGCAAAGAATAAATTATCCAAAGCTGGAGATAAGCAGAGGCCATTTGGGGGTTCGGAGTGCAATATAAATAGATGCAAAACAGTAGTAGAACCAGCCCATTCAAACCTCCCAAGGATTAGCCATGTGAGCTCTTACTCCTTTACTGTTGTTAGCTGTGATTTATCTCAGACAGTAACAGAGACTCAGCCTTATCTGTGATAATTCAGTGGCTTAATGGCAATACCTTTATCTGCAGGTCATAATTAAGCTTGTTTGATCAGGCTGAGAACATGCACCTACACTGTGCTTGAGCCCTAACTATTGCTTTTGGTGTCAGGGGTATAACATAATAAGAACCTCATTGAAAATGGCATTAGTAATTTTGTTCAAGTGCTGTGACAAATTATTGCTTATCCATAATACAGAATCCCTCAAATGCTAAGAATAACATGTTCCAGATTTAGAAAGTTCTGTATAACTTAAAGTTGAAAAATACTAGATTAGTTAAAAACCAATACACATTGGTTAGAAACCATTTTGAATATACTGTAACATTACTTTCAACTCCTATTAAAAGCAACACCTGTTAAAAAGAAAATGATCATTTATTGTATCATATAATTAAACTATATTAACATATGTCACCATCTCTTCAGAAGGTATAGAAATTATAGGCATTGATTGTAGTAGATAAAATAAATTTTGCTAATCTGGACCTAGTGGGTGGACATATTTAATTTTGAGAAATATTTAAACTTTTAATATTTCATGAAATCATATTACTTTAAAATAATGTAATTTGAAGTAGCTACCATGTATTTTGAAAAGGAGATCATGTCAAATATAAATTAATAGTGATTCTACTTAATAGCAAATGATGAATACATTAAAATACACAAAATACACAGAGAGCATTTACCTCTCACCTTTTGAAAAGATATGCTTGTAGTTAATTTATGCAATACCCTTTTCTTTAAAATGTGTGTAAGTAAATTTTACTTAGCTCAGGCATAATTAGTTGCTAATTTTCAATTAATGTATTTTAAATGTAGGATGTCTTTTAACATTATATTTCAGGATTCTGTCACTTTTCATTTGTCTATGAAATTAAATATTATTGAACATTTTCACTTGAAACAAAATTGATTTGACAGATATCTGGTCCTAATTGTCTTTATACAAAATACAGAATTTCTAAAACTTTCTTTCCTACTTTTGTTAAATAATTTCAAACAGACCAACTACATCCCCAGGTACAGCTAAACGCTCTAGGTTCAAGTCACAATTCTGTCATATACTGTGAGGATGGGAAAATTAGTCTTACAAAAATTTCTATACTCATGTGCGTAAAAGGAAAGTAATAGTAATAGTAACATCTGTTAGAGGTGTTGTAATGCTTCAGTTTGAAAATTCCTTTAGGTGTTGTGCTTTGTTGTTTTTGTTTTGGGTCAGAGTGTTCCCATACAGCCAGGATAAACTTGATCATCTCCTTTAGCCTCCCTAGTGTTAGGATCATAAGCACGCCCTGTGGAATCAAGCTTCTTGTGGGTGTCATGAAGCTGACTGCTTTATAAATAAGAATAACAGGAAATGTAGGAAAACTAGATGTAAAGATTGATCAAATACATGAAGTCAAGACAACAGTTAAAAGTAACAAATCAATCCAAACTTCATTATCTTTTGTACTTGATAATAGCCCAGTTCAAAAGCTTGAGTTTTGTTTTGCTTTCTGTTTGGTGATAAAAAAATCTTATTCCTTTTGCTAATAACTATAACTTTCTAAAACAAAGCATAGAAAGGAAACTTATATGAGCAATATTTTATTCATGTGTCAATACATACATACCTATGTCTATCAGTATATTATCTATTTTTTACCTAATACTCATTAGGAGGAAAGTCAATGTTAACAAAGCCATTGATGAATATGCTATAGCCTTAACTCTCCTGTAGCATACAACGCAATCATTTGCATTATGGAATATGATCATTTGCTTTGAAACTCTCCATTCTTAACAAACCAGGATTCAGTCACCTTTCTTCTTAGTAAACAACTTAACCATCATAAATATAGTACTGTTTGAATACACACTGCCTAACCTCAGGTTCCTATCATGCGGGCTCAGATATGACCAGCTTCTGAAGAACTAAAGAATCACCCAAGTGAAGAGGTCTGATGTGGGATGTCGTGAATTAAATACTTATATCCCTTCAACATTCATATGTCTAAACCTAGTCCCCAGCATAATGCTGTTAAAGAGTGAAGCCTGTGGGAGTAGATCAGAAGACCTCCACCTTCTTGAGTGGGTCTCATAGAGGAAGCCCAAGGGAGTTGATAGCTTTGCGAAGACGAAAAGCTGATGCCATTGATGAGTCAGCACCCCTCAGTGTCTATCTAATAGGCTGGCACCTGGGTCTGGACTTTCCAGACTTTATAGCTATAGGAAATAAATTTGGGTGGTTTGGAACGTAGACATCCAACAGAGTAGCATTTGTCTGGTGTGAGTGTCCTATTGTCCATCTGAGCTCTTAATTAGAGACCAATAAGAGACTGTAAGATCAAAATCTCCTGAGCTCTTCTGTTTTTATCCCCCACAGGAGAAGAGTTTGAGTCAGTAGAAAAGTAAGAGCAGGAGAAAGAAGAGGAAGAGAGGGGAAGGTGAACAGGAAGACTCCGCTTGGGCCGTGAGTAGCTTTCAAGTAGCACATGCGCAAGAGTACTTTTAAGCTCATATATTTAAATTACCAATTCAATCATCTGATTGCTTCACTACAAACCCTACCAACTTTACTGTCCAGTTTGTGCTTCCACACTTTGGGGATGCAGATCACTCACACAAAACAACTCGTTCTTGTCCTACTTTCCCTTTTAGACTATTGTTCGTTTTTCTAATTATGATGGTTTTTGCAACTCTGTTTTAGCAGTCTTCCATTTAGATTCACAATCTAATTGTCCACCTAACAGCCTTTTGAATATTTGAAATTACATAGCAAACACTACATATTTCTCTATTTAATGCTAAAGCATTTATTTTTGAAAGTCCATAGCAATTAAATCTGAATGGCAAGATGGGAGCTAGCTATTAGTAAGTGTTTTAAAAACTCTCCGCATGATTCTAATGTTTGAAATGTTTGAAAAGTAGTGATTAACAGCCTTAACTTAAAATAATGTCAGATTTTGTAATTTTGTTAACAGGTGAAAAATGGTATGTCAGTGATATTCCTAAATTAATTTCTTACTAAGCATTAATTTTAAATTAATATCTATAATATCTCATTAAAGACAGCATAAAATTAATTCAAAAATCTTTCCTCTGCTTATTGTCACTCTGCTGTCTTTTAACATTGACTCTTCCTATAATTTCATTATATTTCTATTTAATTGCTTTCTTTCAATTGCTTTTGAAGAATATTTTACTGCTATCAATTTTTTATATTACCTATATTAAAATTATTTTGTAACTGTCACTTAGCTTTAGTTTTTTGTTTTAAACAAGGAAGATTAATTTTTTGTTTATTTATTTACTTATTTATTTATTCATTTCTTTGAGACAAGGTCTTACTGTGTAGTTCAGGCTGGCTTGGACTCATTGTATAGCTCAGACTGGCCTTGAACTTGCTGCTACTCCCCTGCCTTAACCTCACACCTGGAAAATTAGATTCTTTACATCATAAATTCCCAGTTTTTCATTCCTTATATTCCTGTGGTGTGTTTTTAAAATTCTTCCTCCTTCCAAAGAACATTCATTTCTTCATGATAATGTTGACCAATTTATGAACATAGGGTAAATCTCTATTTATTCAAGTTTTTTTAATGTGTGCTTTAATCAAAGTGTATTAAATCTATTCCCAAACATTTACTATCCTTGTTTTATTGTGTCATCTTTGATGGTTGCTGAGGTAGGAACACGATTCACACTTTTGGCTACTTTCTCAGGGCAGAAATCTTGCTAGTCTTACTAGTTTTAATGTGATTCCTGGTTAGCCCTTCTCTAGGTGATCAGCTGGAAATAATCCCAGTGTCCTGTTCTCTCTCCCACACAGTAACTCCTTCGTCACAGTACCCTCACCACACCCTTCCAGGATGAATTATTCATTGCAAGCAGCCTTGAGGGTCCATGTCTTCTTCTAAATACTCAAAATAGTATTTCCAAATTTCCTCATGTCTTTGCTTTGGGTTTTGGAAGAACAATTTTTATCAGGTTAAAATTTTCCTATCTAGGCTGGAATTCTATGAATTTTTGTATAAATAAGTTTTGAAACTTTTAACAAGGTTTCTGCATATGTAGCAATACGTACAATGTCCCCCATTGCTGTGGTGGGAAACATGGAGAGAAAGTGTTATTTAACTAGCTTTCCTTTTCTGAAGTAAAATGTACTTAATTATGATGAATTGTTTTGTTAATACCTTATGATTTTTGATCAGAAAATAAGTTACATTTTTCTACATCTGTATTACTTTGCAAGATGCATATAATTTTGCTGTCTGATGTAGTTGAAGGGCCAAAGCAGTACTCAGATAAATGACTAAAAATTTTGCTCAGTTTAGTTTATTAATTTAATTTAGAGCACTTCAAAAGAAACAGAAACTATTCTTGACTTTTTATTTTTATTTTCTTGTTTGATTTTTTTCAGTACTGAGGGTTGAACCAAGAGCATGATCATAGGCAAGATGAGTTACACTGAGCTACATCCCAGTCTTTTTTAAAGTTTTACTTTATATTTCTTGCTTTTCTGCCTTGTTGCTTTGCTTCAAATTGAGATAGTTAAATTGCCCAGGCTCAAAACTGCAATCACTCTGCCTCAGCCTCCAAAGTAGCTGAGTTTACAATGTGCTCAGCTATCTTTGACATTTTGATAGTATTTACCTATAATAATTTCTAGGCCTTTACTATCTGAAGATAATGTCTTTTACCACATTCAAGCTTCTTTATTGGTTATAAACATATTTAAGTTTGTGGTTTCTTCTTGCACTAATCTGAGCATTTTACTATTTCCTGAAAACTTATTCATGTTTTCAAATCCACTGTTGTATAATTGCACCCAATTTTTATGATTTTATATATTTATTTTACATAAGGTTGTTTCTTGTGTTTGTTCAATATTTGGTCCATTAAGTCTCCTTTACAAGGCTCTTAGCAGATTAAACAGGCTTTGTAGGCCATTTCATGGAATTCTTAATGCTCTTTTATATTGATCTTTCTTGTGTAGCCAATGATACTTTGAGATGGGCCATGTTTTGCAGCAGGGTTACCTTGGCCTTGGTCCTGGGCTAACACTTAGGTGGGGTATTGAGGAGCATGTCCACTTTAGACCACAGAATTCCTTTGTGTTGCCAGGTAGTTCTCAAGAATCTGACCAATATACTTTCACAGAATTTCTCAAAATCTTTCAGAGTAGCAAACAGAAAATTTACTTGCTATTAATAATAGCGTTTGTCCTGTCTGATGAGGCCCAAATTTCTATTTATCAAGTAACTTACCCTGATGTACTGCTATGTAGATGTGACGGATTCTACATTTTCTCCTGCCTCTAATGCTGTCTCTGGTTGGGAGATGATATATGTATGACTGGGGGATCTTGGATCCCCTTTGGGAAAAGTTGTACAGAGAAGAGCACTTAGAACCTATAAAAACCATGAGAAATCAAGGAAAGCCACATTATCTTATACTCACCTGTAGTCTCTGGATGAAAATTTCTAACCTCACCAAGAATATAGACACTTTACCACTTTGGTGTTTTCTTAACCCACTTTCTGATATGTGCCTCAGAGATTTCATTGAAATTTTTTTTCTTTCTGATAAACATAAAAATCTCTTTTAAGTTGATAAATCATTTATCCACAGTTGCTAAATGATAATTTATACTTTGAGCCAGTGAACTCAGATGATATAGTCATAGTGGTCACTTTCCCCTGGGCATTAGATGTTTGCTTCGGACACAGCACCCCTAAAATACTTGCTAATTTTCAAATATCTTTTCCTTCTGATAGGAATTTTACTTTTGGAATATAGTCTTTATGCCCAGCTTGTACATATATTTCAAAAAATCATTTCCATCAGAATATCAGCCAAACAGTCTCAAATAGTTTGTCCAGACAATATGGGTAATCATAATTCACAGAACTCTGGAAACATTTTCATGTAACAAACAAGACTGTTCGTTTTTAAAAAACTCTTCAGTCTAAACTATGGGCTGTACATACTAATGCATTTTCTGGTTGTGCTTCAAGGTTACCCACCAGCCAAAGAATGGATGAAGAAGATATGGATTTTTTTATGTAATGGAATACTACTCAGCCATAAATAAGGATAAATTTGAGACATTTCTAGATAAATGGCTGCAATCTGAGACGATAGTTTTAAGTGAAATAAATCAGACTCACATGTGGAAATATCACATTGTCTCCCTGGCACGAGAAACCAAAAGAGTAACGTATACAATAGATATTGTGAAATGGGGAGAAATTCGGGAAAGGAAAGAAGAAGTAGAGGAGGGCAGGAGAAAGGAAGGAAGCAGAAAGGAAAACACACATCTAAAAAGGATAAAATGGAAACAAAGCTTTGTACATAGGGAGGGGAAGAGGGCTTAAGGGAGGAGAGGGCATTGGGAAAAATAGAGAAATCCAAATATATTATGCACAGGTGTAAATTCCTATGGTGATCTGATCATTGTAGGCAAATTCTAACAACTTTCCACTACGACATACCTTACCACACTGTGTATGACCCAAGTGTTTTAAAACATTTTATTTGCTTTCACTTTTATACCTATATCTATTTCAAACATTGTATTCCCAAATCCATGGTTACTCTGGTAATTTAGTGTTATCTCTGTAGTGTCGTGCTTGATAATTGGGTGCTGACAGAGATATGCAGTCAGGGAGAATCTTTAGAAAACACTATGTGTTTCAAGCAGGCAACAAGTGTGTTCTCAGTGGACAAGGAGGTGTTCTCATGAAGTCAAAAGTTTTCACCTATTTTTCCTTCAGCCCTACTCTCAGCACCAGGAACAGCAAGCACCTAAGAGATAGCAGACACTCACTATATTTTTATGTAGTGAACAAAGCATCTGTTTATTCTAATTCCACTTAAATTATGATTTTAAATGAGACTATTGAACACTTAAACTCAGCCATGCTTAATTCTGTTTTGTTAAACTTTTTGCCAACTCTTTTTCTGTCAAAGGGCTAGAATTTACATAGAGCCAGAGCATGGTATTGTTTTCCTCTTTATAAACTAATATAAGTGAAATTTTTAGGTATGCCGTGGTCATCCATGGAACTGAACTAAAGTTGAGTAGCAATCAGGCTCAAAATTAAACCAACTCTTTCCTCTAATTTTGAGATCCTGGGAAACATGTTGGAGAAAGAGTAAGAATGTTGAAATGCTGAAAAAGGAAAAGCCCTGTTTTCCTACCCCCTAAATAGAACAGAGAGACCCTTTCCAGGTAGGGAGGGCTACCCAGCAATTTCAATTGGAATATCACATACTGTTCTTGGAAAATATACATATTTTTCTCTACAATAGGCAAGGTAAAGAAATCTATGTGGTGAATAACTGCTTCTTGGAAGTTGAGCAATGCAGCCCTGACTCAGTGAAAGTCAAAGGAGGTGACTTATGATTTATTTATAAGCTCTTCTTCAGTGGAAAATTTAGAAAGGAAAAAGAACAAAGTACTCTGACACCTCTAATAGAATAAAATATTCACAGTTTACAAAATAAGTACCTTAAGTGACCTCTGGCCAAAATGATATACTCTGGAGAAGAAGATGTAATTTACCAAGACAGAAAAGTTATGATCTGTCCAGAAGATACAGTTCCTTTAGCAGAGGGGATGACATTTATGTTGCCAGCAACATCAAAGATACTGCCCTGAGAAAAGATCAGTTGGTTCTCTGGAGTAGGTCTAAATTCAAATGCAACGATGCATTGGCATCAGAACTGCTGTTGTACACCCAGCAATGTCTGACATTTTATGGGTCACAAATGGAACGTGGCAATGATTGAGGAATTACTAGGAACACTGTCCTTGAAGGTGGTCTGACCAAAGATTTCCCTGGAATGCTTTCTTTCTTTTTTTCATCCAAGCTGATTCAGTCAATGTGAGTAACAGGAATATCCAATCTGAGAAATTTGGGTTTGATAACTGGTTGAGTAAAAGAAATGTCTTTTGAAGAAGAAGCAGGAACAGGAGGAAGAAGAGGCAGAAGAAGGAAGAGAAAAGAAAAAAGGAGATGAAGAAGATGAGGTGGAACAGAACTTCATGATCACAATCACCAATAGGACCCAAATGTTATTGGTGCCAAAGGGGAGGATGGGCTCTTACTGTTTAAAGAATCAATGGAAATAAATTAACTAAAACCTACTCTAAAATAAAGTTAATGAATCACAGTCTTTTGTATTGTTGTTTTACCTAGACACGGCAGCTCAAATTTATAATCCAAGCTCTTAGGTGACTGAGAGAGGAGGGTCACTGCAAGTTCCAGGCCAGCCTTGGCTACATAGTGAATTTAAGGCCAGCCTGAACTACATAGTAAGACTTTCCTGTGAAGTTATTTCAAAAAAGAAATCATAGTAATTACATTTGCGTTTTTCTTTATTGTTTAAGTTACAGTAATTGCAAATGGTAAAATTATTTATATTAGGCTTTTTATTTTAAAGAGAAAAAAGAAAAAACTTTAAAGAGAGTGGTACAGAATTTCAAAACTGATAATAACAGAATTTCAAAACAAGACAGTGAGAGGTTAGCAATGGTTAATATATTCCATAATGTTATTTGGAAAGTAGTTGCTCAGATTACAAGATAGAGACATGCAAAATTGATGAAATAATATAAACACTGATTTTTAGTGAACTAAAGGAAATCCGTAGTATATCTGTCTTGTCTATGTCCTGCATAGATATATTTTTTATTTTTCCCTTCCTTCTTTTCTTCTTTCACCCATTGTTATTGACCTTTCCTTTTGAGTAGTTTCTTTCCCTTTTATACTATCTATTGTAGATTTTGGATCTTATTTATTTTTTCAGTTTCTTACACTAGGGAGACAATATGATGTTTACGCATGTATGTTTGATTTTTTTCACTTATGAGGATGGTCTTCCAATGCATCCATTTACCTATAAAAGCCTCAAGTTTATCCTTCTTTATAGCCAAGTAGTACTCAATTATATAAAATACAGCATCTTTTTTACCATTCCTCAATTGATGGACATTTGCGTTGTTTCCAAGATTTAGCTGTCGCAAATTGTGTGGCTACAAACATGGGTGTACATACATCACTGTGGCATGATATTTTTAATTTTTCTGGAAAAATACCCAGAAAGGAAATAGCTTTGTCAAATGGAACCTCTAATCCTAGTTTTTAAAGGAATCTCCGAGTTGATTTCCACAGTGGTTGTATCTGTCTACACTCCCACCAACAGTGGAGAAGGGTTACTTTTGCTCCACAGCCCCACCAGCATTTGCTATTGGTTGATTTCTTGTTGAGAGACATTCTTTCTGGGGTGAGATGGAATCTCAGTATTGTTTTAATTTGCATTTTTCCATGGCCAATGATGCTGAACATTTTATCATATATTAATTTACCATTTGTTTTTCCATCTGAGAAGTATGTTTTTATCTCAGATGCCCATTTTTGATTAGGTCTTTGAATTTGGGGGTCCTGAATTTTTCAATTCTATATATGCTCTAGACAGAAGGCCTTTGTCTGAGGGACAGTTGTCTAAAATTTTTCCCAACTCTGTTAGTGTTCCTTTCACTCTGTTGTGATATCCTTTGATGTGCATAAATTTTTTAATAAGATGAGATTCAAGTTATTGATCTTTGAAGTACTTTCCCTACAGTTTGGTTTTTGATGATAAACACTCGGTCTACACCTATGTCTTCAAGATTTCTATCTAGTTTCTCTTCCAGTAGATTTAGTGTTTGTGTTTTAATGTTTAGATCTTGGATGCATTTTGACTTTAGTGCATGGTAATAGACATGGATCTAATTTATTGTTCAACATGAAGAGAACCAGTTTTTTCAGCAGCATTTGTTAAAGAGGCTAACTTTGTCCCAGTGAATGTTTTCCCCTTTCTTAAAATAATGTGATTGATTGTGTTTGTAGTTGTGTCTACATCTTCAGAATCGTTCCACTGATCCTCTGGTCTTTTTTTTCCCTAGTGCCATACTGATTCTATCACAGCAGCTTTGTAGTATAATTTCAAATTTCAAATCAAGGATTGTGGTGTCTCCTGCCTTGCCTTTGTTGTCTAGGATTGTCTTTGCTATTCTAGGTGTCTTCTGTTTCCACATAAATCTTAGGAATGTTTTTTTCTACCTCTGTGAGGTATGTTAGTAGTATTTTGATTACAATTGCATTAAATCATATAATAGTTTTGAGAGTATGGCATTTTCATAATGCTGCTACTTCCTATCAATTAATAAGGGATATCTTTCCATTTTCTGATATCCTCTTCAATCTCTTTATCCAGAGTGCTATAATTTTACATGTACATATCCTTCATTTCCTTTGTTAGATTGATTCCTAAGTCTTTGATATTTTTTGGACACTATTGTGAATGCTGTGTTTTCTCTAGCTTCTCTCGCACTGAGTTTGTGGTTTGTGTACAGGAATGCTGTTGTTTTTCAAGTGCTGACTTTGTATCCAGCTATGCTACTGAATTTCTTATTAATCCTAGAAATGTTTTGGTGGAGTTTTTGGGATCTTCTACATAGAGTATCATATCATTTGCAAATAATGTTAGTTTAACCTCTTCCTTTTTTGTAGAGGTTAGCAATGGTTAATATATTGTATAATGTTATCTTGAAAGTAGTTGCTCAGATTATAAGATAGAGACATGCAAAATTGATCAAGCAATAATAATAGTAATAAAAGTTTAACCTCTTCCTTTGGTGTAGAGATTAGCAATGGTTAATATAGGACTGTGATGAGATTACAATCCTGGAGCTTCCCAACATTGTTACAGAAGGGAGGAGAACAGATTACAGCAGATATGACATCCTAGCCAAAACAGGAAAATTAGCAATGATAACAGCATCAACACAATTTAGTAACTGACAAACTGGTCACTATTGATTGTGTACTTTACATCATAGGAACAGAGCCTGTAGTTATATAACAGAACCCATTGTAAATTAGGAGTTTGAAGCAAAGTGTTTCCCATTGCTAGAGTTGTTTTTCCTGTACTGGGGAAATTTAGGCAGAATAGAATAGTGTATAAATGAAAGTAATTGGAAAGGAGGTATAAGCAAGGCTTATGGACAAAGGATGATTGTGCATGGTTTGCAAAACTAGAGAGATGGGTAGAAAAGAAAGAGTGAAGGGGTATTTGAGGGATTATCTGAACTTGGTCTATGGATTTGGGAGTGGTATTTTTTTTTTTATTTTAAAAGTAAAAGAACAAAAACACTAACAAACATACACACAGTAGCACAAGAACAGTACAAAAACCAAACCACAGATGAGGTAGCACGGAATCAACAATGGTTGTTGTATTACACCTTGATAACTTCAAACTGTATGCTCAGGACAATACAAATAGACATACAAGATTGTTAAAACAACTAATCAGTGATTGTTCCCCACATCAAAATGACATGAGACAATAATGCAACCATGTCAGCCATCACGCACATACATACATACCTACAGAGCCATCCCCCTCTTCCTCCTCTCCTTCCCTTCATCCTGATTGTGCTTTACTTTTGAGCAGTCTCCCTTCATACCTCCCGATCTATATTCCCATATCCAGGTTCCTACACTAATGACAAAATATGCTGTTTGTACATGCACATCTGATTTACCTCACTTGTGAGTATGGTCTCTAATTGTGACCATTTGCCTATAAAAGCCCCTAGATTGTCTTTCTTTACAGATGAATAATATTCCATTGTGTAAAACTGCCACAGTTTTTTAATCCAGTCCTCTGTAGATGGACATTTGGGTGGCTTCCATGATTTACCTATTACAAATTCTGCTGCTATAAACATTGGTGCACATATATCACAGTGATATGATGTTTTCAGATCTTCTGGGAAAATACCCAGAAGGGGAATAGCTGGGTTGAATGGGACCTCTAGACCTAGTTTGCTGAGGAATCTCCAAGCCGATCGCCACAGTGGTTTCACCAGTCTGCATTCCCACCAGCAGTGCAGGAGAGTTCCTATTTCTCCCAGCCTCGCCAGCATTTGTTACTGGATGATTTCATGATGCTGGCCAATCTTACTGGGGTGAGATGAAATCTCAATGTTGTTTTTATTTGCATTTCTCGAATGACTAAAGATGTAGAACATTTTCTCACATATTTATTTGCCATTTGTATTTCTTATCTGAGAAGTGTGTATTCATCTCAGGTGCCCATTTCTGGATTGGGTCTTTGAATTTGGACAGGTACATGTTTTTTAATTCTTTGTATGTTCTAGATAGAAGATCTTTGTCTGAGGGACAGCCAGCTAGGATTTTTTCCCCAGCTGTGGGTTTTCTTTTTACTCTGCTGGTGATTTCTTTAGATGTGCAAAAACTTTTCAGTAAGATTAGGTCCCAGTTATTGATTCTTTGAAGTGTTTCCCTTGCAGTTTCATTTTTGTTCATGAACTCTCTGCCTACTCCTATGTTTTCAAGATTTTTACCTGCCTTCCCTTCCAATAGATTCAGTGTTTCTGTTTTAATATTGAGATCTGTGATGCATTTTGTTTTTATTTTTTTTTTTTATTTTT
>PVLD010032301.1:0-14804 GCA_004027595.1 Dinomys branickii
GTTTTTTTTTTTCCCCGGGACCGGGGATCGAACTCAGGGCCCTAGTGCTCAGCGGCAAGCACTTAGCCCACTGAGCTGTACCTCCAGCCCTACTAGGAGAGCAAGGCAACAAAATGCAAACCAAAGCGTAACAAAACAACAATCTTCAATGTCCACCAACTCTCCCAAGGCAGGTGCAGAGGCAGGAACGGAAAAGAAAACAATACCAGATCGTGAGGTTTTATAATTTTTAAAGAGTTAAAGAAACTTGAAAACTTAAAAGAGGATACAACCCAAAAGTTTACAGAATTATGATGACAAATTACCGGTGTGAATTTGGGAGAAACAAACAAAAAAAGAGTTGACCAGAATGGTTCAAGAAATGAAAAACAAATTTACCAAAGATATAGAATCCCTGGAAAGGTACCAGACAGACAGACCAGATATAAAAATGTTGTATAAAATTTAATGAACTGTAGAAATGGCCAGTGTGAAGACAGGGATTCTGAATTCCACATCAAAAAGATAAATTCTGAGAAAAGCTTTAAAAACAATAAGGAAATAAGAAAACATACATCAGAAAGATACTAGGTGATACAAGGAAACCAATTTAAGGCTAATTGGAGTTGAGAGAACTAGAAGATAGCACACAAGAAATAATACATTTGTTTACAGAAATCGTAACATAATACTTCCCAAATATAGGAAAGAATTCAACATGAAATTAACTGAGGCTTTTGAAACACCAACCATGGTGAGAAAAGAAGCTTTGCAAGACACACTGTAATTAAAATGCCAAGTGGCCAAAAATAACAAAGTAGAAATTTAAAAGCTATCAGAGAAATAAAAAAAAAATAAGCACATATAAAGGTAAACTCAATAGAATTTCAGTAAACTTCTCAACAGAAATATTAAAGGCCAGAAAGTCTTAAAGTATTTAAAGGTCAAAAGCAAGCAAATTCAAACCCAGAGTAAGTTATTTTTAGCAAAACTTTCTTTCACAGTAGACAGATAAAGACAGTCCATCAAAAAGAACAACTCAACAATATCCTAGACAGATATGGTAAAGCCAACAGAGCCAAAAATTCACATGAATACATCAATCAATGCAAATAGATAAAACAAAAAAGGAAAAGAAAACCACAGGAATCGTAAACAGAGCAAGCGCAATGATAAGAATTGGTGCCTCTCATACCTATAATGAATGTAAATATTACATCATAAACAAGAACTAAAGAAATAATAACACTAACAATAATGAAAAAGGGAATGATGATCTAGAAAGGAAAAGAGGGAGGTGAGAGGGGAGGGGAAGAAGAATAAAAAAGTATCAAGATCTATTACATACATGTACCTACTCCCTAAGTTAAATACAAACTTTATGTATTGGTACCATGTGCTAATAAAATAAAATTAAAGAAATAATATTTTAGTTTAATTTTGAGAATTGATTTGCCTTATTTGTCTTCTAATTATTCTCCATGGAATTTAGAGTCAACTGGTTCAGTGCCAAAATTAAAACATAAGATGTTCTTTTCTTTTTCTTAAGTTGAATATATAGTTTGGAGACAAAATATATTTTATCACATATAAGCTTCAGCTTCTGGACATAATGTTTACATCTGATTTAAAATTTATTTTGTTTTATTTTGTGTATGCTTTTAGTATTTTCATATTAAAATGTATAAATTTTGTTTTCTTAAATATAGAGGTAGTATACATTTATGATAGAAAATTCAAACCATAACTCCATATAAGTGTGTACCAACTTCCCACAAGGAACGTAAACATTATGTACTAACAAACTAAAATATTGGATTAACAAACTAAAATAAATAAAAATATGACAACATAAATCACCTTTATTGCCACTTCAAAGTGATGAGGAATACTTGTGTTGTTTCACAGTGTGTGGCTTGTTAAACTAATTAGGAGACACTGGTTATGTTTTGAGTCTGACATTTTATTAAACATCCATAATAAATACTTTCCATATTATCAAAACATTTTCACAAAAGCATTTTTAATTCATAAAATATTGTTGCATAGATTTGCCACCTTTTCTAAAGAAAAATAAATATTGGATGTGCCTTGATTTGTTTATTCACACTCTTAAATTGAATATGTAAAATATTTCTAATTTTCACAAGTATTATTACACCAATTATACTCATAGCTAAACACCATGCATCCCTAAATATTATCTTAGTATAAATGTGTAGAAGTGAAATTGCTAGACCAAATTAATGCCTATTAATAGCTTTGATTCAAATGGCTATCTTGCTTTCCAGAAAGTTTATTAAAATATTTACTCCAACCAATAGATTATATGAATGACTGCTCTCATGCTCCTATGAAGACTTTAAGAATTATCAATTCATTCTTTGTAAAATTTAAACATTTGCTTTGCCAGTTACTTTCTTGCTATTGATTTAATTTACAATTTTGATTAATTGGATGCAAACTTATTTTTAGATATTTACTGGAATTTAACTTCCTGCACATTTAGATAATTTGTTCGTATCTATTGATGCTTGTATTTTTTTTTAAATTTAATTTAAGAACTCTTTAAATATTAAAATACTTCAACTTTGGGATATACATTACAAATTTTACCACCACTCAGACCAGAATTCACATTCTTTATATTTTACAGGTATAATTTAATACATATATAGGGCATGTGATATCTGTCAAATTGAAGAATTTAATTATTGTAAACCCCAGATGATAAGCTTTTGCTTATACTTGAATATCACTTTCAGTCACTTCAAAATGTACCCTTCCTTACAGACTAAATCCCAACCATGAACCACAGCACAATATAAGGAATAGCATATCAGGCAGAATACTAAGGGTTATCTTTAGGGTTATGTTGTACAAGTTTTACCTCTGGTTTGTAAATGTCTGTCTGTGGGTATGTCAACTATTATAGTGTTTTTATTCTTGTGAATTTTGAAATACAACACTAGATAATAACATTAGAGAACTCCTCAAATGGAACTGTGTGTTTTGCCATTCTGATGGAAAGACTGTTTCTTCTACCTTTTTTCTCCTGATTTCATAGTTGTTATAAAGCCTAAATGAACCCAAGGATACTAGTTTCAACTTTTTAGTTAAACGACTATTTGTTGCGGAGACTGTTGTGTAAAGCACTCACTCCCAGAGCAAAAATATATTCCCATATAAATAGGTGACTTCTTAGTCGCTGCCCCCTCACTGTGACACAGTATCTGAAACCCACAGTTTAAAGGAGAAGTTGATTTCAGTTCACAGTTTTAGCTCATTGTTCACTGGATCCAAGACAAAAAATGGCATGACAAAGGGGCATAAGAAATAAAAAGTGCTCAGTCTATGGCGATCAGGAAGCAGAGAAGGAAGGGGGGAGCTGTGGGTAAAAATACACCATTTAAGGCCCCCCCTCAACATCTGCCTCACTCAACTACACTGCACTTCCTCACAGCTCACTTAGCTATGAACCGTGTACTACATTATTGATGAATATGGCACCACCATGATCCACACACCTTCCCAAAGCCCTACCTCTGAGCACATGAGACTTTGGTGGGACATTCTAGACCGAAAGTATAAGAGGGTGCAAATTAATTATTTCAAAAAGCATTACCTAATGGTACAAAAATGAGAAAGAATATGGACTCATGTAAAATCAAACTTTCCACTGAATCAGTTACAATGGTATACTGCTGTAGTCCCAACCACTGGGGGAACTCAGACAGGTGAATCTATTGACCCCAGGCATTGGTAGAAAGCCCAGGTAACATAGTATGATCTTATTTCAAAATAAAATAAAATATTATACTTAGTGATATTTTTATTTTTGAGAAAGTCCAGTATAGTTCACCTCAAAAATTCTCCACTTATGATGTATGTATACACATAAATACAAAATCATAAAAATAATAGGAAAATTTCTGGTTCAAGATATATTCTCCCAAAATTCTATTTAAATGCAAGCAAAAGTCTCAGCATTTATGTATAAACTTTAAAATGTATATGATCCTTATATTAATTGTAGATGATGCCTGATGGCAATGGACTTACAATGAAAATTAACAATGCATAGAAACTATTCCGTACTAGCAAAAAACATGTAAAGATATTGAGTATCCTAAGACTGGTCATGAAGGACAGCTATGTCTGTTATGATTGATACATTGCATCAACTTGAGGAGTCTAGAAGCTTACCTAAGTAACCCAGCAGTTGTACATCCTGGGGTGGAAAGGACATGCCCTTACTGTTCTAGGATGTTATTCATTCTGTCAACTTGAGAAGTTTAAAAGTTCAACTAAATGATTCAGCAGAGGGCCAGGGTCCTTACTTTGAGAACATCCTCAGCGAGTGGAAGAGGAGAGAATGCAGATGGTGCAGGTGTGAGCAGATAGCTGGCATATGATACAAGGGAGGAAAGAGGCTTGCCCCCGCTTTTGCTCTTGCTGCTTTTGCTGTCTTCTGCAACCTTGAAGTGTTGCCTCTGTGCCACCCTGCCTTGGAGCCAGGTGATTATGGACAGAAACCTTCACAACTGTGAGCTAAATAAACTTTTCCCCTCTTAATTTTGGGTGTCTGGTATTTTGTCTCAGCAATGCCAGAAAAGTAAATAAGACAATGGCCATATTGCAGCTGACACAGGAAAATAAATCTGCCAACCTGAATGTATCAGACGAGTTCATGTTCTCTTAAACCGAAGAATGAATTTTAGGAACAATGGAGGTTAAGAGCAGCATATATTTATTGAGAGAAAGAAAGCTTCTGTCCAAGAGAGCGACAGAAAGGGGGCCCGAGTGGGTTCCCCCCGACTTGTCTTTTCCAGGGACTTTTATAGAGAAAAACCATGAGGTGAGGCAGGTCCGAGGTAGGGGAGATGGACAAAACTATGGTCAGCCAATAAGATTACAGGTATAATTGCCCAGGTAAGACTGAGTGGACTGGGATCACATAGGGAAGCCAGTAACATAGCAAGTGGGCCTGAATACAGATCAGGGGCTTTTCCTGTGGGGGTCGGGCTAGTGACTCTTCCCGGCTTTTTAGAAGGTGGTTGTTATTTTTGAATATCAATCCCTGATGTTTACACTTAGGGAAGTGAGTGGGTGCATTTGTATAGCACCCTTTGTCTTGAGGTCTGGCCCACAGGTCTGCTGGCCCCTCCAGGTCTGTTGGCTCCTTCGAGGGCCTGGCCCTGTCTGACTGCCTGTAATATTTCTAAATCAGCTGCCTATAACACAGCAAATGGGAGCCAAAACAAGAGTGATCCTAGTAATTAGAGGTGGAAAAGTGATGCTATTTCCCTACCAAAGTGGGTAATTTGGCTTCTACTTTCTCCTGAAAACATAGAAAATTAAAGCAAGAATACCTAATAAATATTAAGTGCTCAATACATACTAATCACTATTTTATGTGTTTTTATATTTTAATGTTTTATATTCATAACATTCATAGAAAGTTGTTACAACATTTTCATTTCTTTTTCCTAATAAAAATGTAGATCAAACTCAGGGCCTCACACATTCTAGGCAAGTGCTGTACTGATACAGGAAAATAAATATTCCAACCTGAATGATATCAGACGAATTTGTGTTCTCTAAAACCAAAGAATGAATTTTAGGAACAACGGAGGTTAAGAGCAGAATATATTTATTGAGAGAAAGAAAGCTTCTGTCCAAGACAGGGACAGAAGGGGGGCCCGAGTGGGTTGCCCCCGACTCTGTCTTTTCCAGGGACTTTATAGGGAAAAACCATGAGGTGAGGCGGGTCCAAGGTAGGGGAAATGGACAACACTGTGGTCCACCAAGAAGATCACAGGCATAATTGTCCAGGTAAGACTGAGTGGACTGAGATCAAATGGGGAAGCGAGTCGCGTAGCAAGCGGGCATGAATGCAGAGCTGGGCTTTTCCTGTGGGGGTCGGGCTAGTGACTCTTCCTGGCTTTTTAGAAGGTGGTTGTTACTTATTTAGAATGTCAATCCCTATGTTTTATACCTAGGGAGATAAGTGGGTGCATTTGTTTAGCGCCTTTTGTCCTGAGGTCTGGCCCACAGGTCTGCTGGCTCCTTCGAGGGCCTGGCCCTGTCTGTCTGCCTATAATATTTCTATCTAACTCAGCTGCCTGTGACATTACCCCCCCAAAGAAGTAACCCGAACTGCCGTGAGGGAGTAATGGGCGATGACCGCTCTGGCTTCTTCAGGCTGAAAGGGGTCATAGTTGTTGATCGGCAGTCAGAGATACTCTCCAGAGGGTCTATCTAAAGGCCCACGATAGACACCAGGCGTTTTCATCTTGGGTAGGTGTATAGCTTTAAGTCTGGAGGAGACAAAGGCAAAGAGCCAATTAAGTATGCATGGGCCAAATAATAAGATCAACAAGATTATTATGAATATAGTTAACAAAGATTTCCACCAAGAGGACCCAGTGATGGCCTCCCATAGAGAGGATAAGTTCCAGGGATTTTTAGGATCTGACATATCATTGATCTGTTGTCTAATATCTTGAATAGCTGTTGAGACATTACCAGAGGGATCAGGAATGTACACACAACATTCAGTTTTTACAATTGCACAGGTACCCCCTTGTGCTGCTGTTAGAATGTCTAATGCCATCCGATTTTGGAGGACGGCCTCCCTCATTAATTTTACTTCTTCATTTAGGAGAGAGAGACCAGCTGTGGTGTCGCTTAAGGCCCGCTGAGTATAGTTAGTTAAGGCCTCGATGTGCTGCATGATGTCTTCTAACCCTAGGGAAGGGATAAAGATAGAGGCCAAGTGACCATACCAGTGAAACACTTCTAGACCATCGGTGTTGTAAGCGGGGTAAATTAGCAGGTTTGTCAATAGTTGACCCTCCTGCCTTGTAACCAGGCAAATCCTAACGTGCATCTTCCTGTCCATCCAGGGGGTAGCCAGGGCCACAAATTGGTCCCACAAGAGCAATGAGTGCCATTGGGGGCGTCCCATCTAATTCCAGGGCGAGTAAGCCAATCCGTTGCAAACCAGTCTTTAGCCTGTAAAGTTATTTTATGTATACATTATTGAGGGACTGTCCACCCCAAGTATTTAGTGGAGTTAGGCCAATGAGAATAGGAATGATTTTTTTGTTCCCAACATAATGGAGCCTTTCTACTGAGATGGCCTATAGTGGGAGTTAACCATATATAATCATCCCATATTTGAAAATAACCATCCTGACATCTATGATTGTTGGCCCTCAGGGTAGGACCCTTATATTTATTTAATAGGGGCCTTATTAGTGCCTGAAGAGAGGCTTCAGTGACTTTGTGGGAAAAGACTCGATTATGTCCAGGGTCATTAAGAGTATAGTTTATCGGCCAATTAGCTACTTTGTAACGGTGTGCTGACCTATGTACGATTGAAATCTTGCATATCTCATTAATATAGTCTTGTAATTTATTTCAATCATCTCCTTGAAGTGGGGATACCCACCAAGGAAGTCCTCATGTACTAGACAAGGTGAGTAGACCACATATCCAGCAAGAGGTCTGTTGTAATGACTCTGCATATTCCTGGGCCCACCTTAGAAAGGAATTGCCTCCTCCTCTGAGGGGCAAATTGATTAGTAAAAATGCCAGGAGTAACATCACTTATCTGAAGACTTTGTTTTTTTTCTTGAACAGGAAGTCATCTATGGGTTCACAGGAGTACTCAGGTGGTTGTTTACTCTCAGCAACAGTCTCTGGTTCCCAGAGCTTAAGTCTCGTGTGATGTATCCAGGAATCCACGCCTGTTGTCTTGACCGCAGAAGCAGTTGACAGGATTACGGTGTATGGGCCTTCCCACGTTGGTCATAGGGAAGGAGAAGATGAGGGGGGACACTTTACCAGTACTAAATCTCCAGGATTGAATATGGGATTTTTTTTTGCTCTGGGCTGGGCCTCTGTAAGCTGTTGAAGAGTTTGTCGGAATTTAGCCAATGAGGTGACATCTTTTAGTAAGGCATCTGTTTCTCTGTGAAGAGAAAATCATTAGTGAGGAAAGGTCGTCCATAGAGCATTTTAAATGGACTGAGGCCTAGGAGCTCAGGTATATTTCTTATTTTGATGAGAGCTATGGGCAGTAAGTAAGGCCACTGGAGGTGAGTCTCTTGAGCCATTTTTTGAAGATGTCTTTTTAAGATATCATTTATTTTTTCTACTTTTCCTGAAGATTGTGGCCTCCTTGTACAGTGGAGGTGGTATTGGATACCCAGTGCCTGAGAGGCATTTTGTGTGACTGTTGCTTTAAAAGAAGGCCCATTATCACTCTGTAAACTCTTAGGAAGTCCAAACCTGGGAATGATTTCTGAGACTAAAACTCTTACCACGTCTTGTGCCTTTTCTGTTCTGCAGGGGAAGGCCTCAACCCAGTTTGTGAAGGTATCTACCCAGACCAATAGGTACTGAAGTCCTTTACTTTTGGGCATATGAGTAAAATCAAGCTGCCAGTCTTCTCCAGGGTGTTACCATGCCTTTGTAAACCTGGAGGAGCTATGGTTCAGTTAAGAGGATTGTTCTTTTGGCAGATTTCACATGTTTTATTTATCTGATGTATTGTCTGGGAAAGTCCTTTTCCCATGAATAATTTTGAGACCATTTGTTGGGTCTTATCTCTCCCCAAATGAAAAGTTTGGTGTAAAGACTTAATAATTTTCCATTGACTAGCACCTGGAAGGAACAATTTATCATCATTTGATTGTAGCCATCCTGATGGAAGGAACTGACAGCCACGGGAGAGCGCCCACTCGATTTCTGCCTGTGAATATTTGGGTCGTGTACAATCAAGGGGCCCTTCCCAGATCAGAGAAGCCTGAAGAGGGGGCCCTTGAGCGGCCTTTTTAGCTGCTGCATCAGCTAGTTGATTACCTTGAGATACCTCATCTGTTTCCTCTTGGTGTCCTTTACAGTGAATTACTGACACCTCAGAGAGCATATGAACAGACATTAAAAGGTCATCTATTTCTTTATGATACTTTATGGGGGATCCATTTGCTGTTAGATAATTTCTCTCCTTCCATATAGCGGCATGGGCATGTAATACTAGGAAAGCATATCTCGAATTGGTATAAATATTGACCTTTTGTCCTTTAGTGAGTTGTAAGGCCCTGGTCAGAGCTATGAGCTCTGCTAGCTGAGCATTAGTCCCAGGTGCAAGTGAGGAACTTTTAAGAATCTGATATAAAGTCACCACTGCATATCCTGCCTTTCTTGTCCCATCTTTCATGAAGGAGCTGCCATCACAGAAAAGGGTCAAATCAGGGTTAGTAAGGGGTGTCTCTAGTAAGTCCTCTCTAGCTGTGTATGTATGGAGAATTATCTGTTCGCAGTCATGTCTGTCAGCCTCAATTTTCTCCTTTTCTGGCAAAAAGGTAGCAGGGTTTAAGGAGGAACATGTTTTTATTTGAGTGGCCGATCCTTCTAGAAGCAGAGCCTGGTATTTAAGAAGTCTGTTGTCTGATAGCCAGAGGCTCCCTTTGGTCGAAAGACATCCTGCCACATTGTGAGGCTTATATACCGTGAGATCTTTACCTAAAGTTAGCTTGGATGCCTAGGCATTAAGAGAGCTACAGCTACCATGGCTCTAAGGCAAGAAAGCCATCCCTTTGCTACTATGTCTAATTTATGACTCAGATACCCTACAGGTTGCTGAGTGGGTCCCCGATCCTGTGTAAGCACTCCCAAAGCCATACCTTGCCTCTCGTCAACATATAAATTGAAATGATGCCCTGTGGGGAGGCTTAGGGCTGGGGCATTTAGGAGAGCTTGTTTAAGTTTTTGGAAGGCTGTTTGGGAATCGGGTTCCCAGGTTAAAATATGAGTATCTGTCTTTTGAGCCTCTTTTATAAGTTGGTAGAGGGGTCTTGCAATTTCCCCATACCCTGGTATCCAGAAGCGACAAAAACCTGTAATGCCTAGGAATCCCCTTAGCTGTTTTAGGTCTTGGGCTGTGGGAAGGAAAGAATTGGTTTAATTCTGTCCTTTCCTAGCCTTCCAGTTCCCTTGGATATGATGAGGCCTAAATACTTTACCTCAAGACTACAAAGTTGTGCCTTAGACTTCGAAACCTTGTAACCTCTTTTTGCTAGAAAATTTAGTAAAGCACAAGTGCCTTGGCTACAGAGCTCTTCTGAGGGGCACATAAAAGAATGTCATCTACATATTGTAGCACTGTGACCTGGGAAAACTCAAAACATGCCAAGTCATGGGACAGTGCTTGTCCAAAAAGATGCGGACTATGCCTGAACACTTGGGGGAGCACTGTCCATGTCAGTTGAGAGGCCTGGTCATGAGGATCTTTAAAAGCAAAGAGAAACTGGGAATCTCCATGTAAAGGAATATAAAAGAAAGCATCTTTTAAATCTAACACTGAAAACCAACTGGCATCTCCTGGAATTTGAGAAAGGAGTGTATATGGGTTAGGTACGACTGGGTGAATTGGCACTACTGCCTCATTTATCAATCTAAGGTCCTGCACTAATCTCCATTCCCCATTGGGCTTTTGAATTCGAAAAATTAAGAGTGTTGCATGGACTGTTACAGGGCTTAAGTAAACCTTGGGTCCTTAGGTTATCAATTATAGGCAATAACCTTTTTTTAACTTCAGGTTTTAAAGGATATTGTCTCTGATTAGGGAAAATAGTAGAATCTCTGAGATATCTGTACTGGAGCAGCTTTCAATGCCCTACCTATTCTGTCTTTTGTAGCCCATACTTCAGGATTTATTTCTGTCTCTACAAGGGGAAGACACTGTACCTGTCCTGGGTGCATATATATTATAGTATTTAAACAAGATAAAATATCTCTTCCCAAAAGAGGGACTGGACTTTCAGGCATTATCAAAAAGGAATGTGAAAAAAGAAAACCATCCCAGTTACAGCCTAAGGGTTGTGAAAAATAGCGAATTACCTCCTCTCCAGTGACTCCTCTCACTGAGGTATAGCGGCTAGAAGGAAGGCCAGGATTGAAAAGAAGGACCGAGAGACTTGCGCCAGTGTCCAGCAATAGGCTGGTTTTCTTTCCCTCTATAGTCATGATTACCCGGCGCTCCTCCATGGAGATGACAGTCCGGCCAGAGGGAGAGGGCACAGGGTGCCCCGGGCCCCTTCATTCTTGTTGGACCAACTGGTAGGATGGGTCTGAACTCTGGGGCCTTCGCTCCAGAGGGCAGTCCGACCTCCAGTGGTCACCTTTGCAGCTAGGGCATGGCCCAGGGGGCTTTTTAAGACAGTTCCTCTTAAGGTGGCCTGGCTTCTGACACTGGTAGCAGACCAAGGTAGTCGTTGATTTCTTGGGGCCCCGAGAATCAGACTTAGGGTTTGTTTCTCTTAGTGCTGCTGCAAAGGCAGCTGCTTTTTCTCGGTCTCTTTGTTTTCTCTCCTTGGCCTCCTCCTCATCACGGTTATAAAATACTGAGGAGGCAATCTTTACTAACACATCCAGGGAACTATCTGGGGCAAAAGCCTTTTTTTGTAGCTTTTTTTTAATATCTGGGGCTCACTGAGTAATGAACTTATGTTTAAGGATAGCTTGTCCCTCTACTGAATTAGGATCTAGGGAAGTATGTTTTATCAATGCCTCTTGTAAAGGATCTAAGAAAGCAGAGGGGTGTTCCCTTTTTTCTTGTTGGACAGCTGGCAGTTTAAAATAATTGTATGGCTTAGCTCTTATCCTTCTTAGACCTTCAAGAATAGTTGTCCAAAAGTGTCTCCTATTCCAGTCTCCTGTATGGTCGCTAGGCCAGTAGGGGTCCTGGATAGGGACAGCTTGAGCTCCAGTGGGAACCGGTAGTTCCCCTCCTTGTCTTTCTTCTGGCCTTCTGAAATTAATAATATGGTACTCACCTCCAAATGCTGTAGCAGCCTGTAGTGCTGCCTCTTTCTCATTAGTAACATTTCTCAATGTTACTCTCAAAGTTTGATTTAAGAGTAACATTACATCTTTCCAGTCTAGCTCATAGGTCTGAGTGAGGCCTCTAAATACCTCAATGTACTTTTCAGGGTCATCTAGAAATTTTCCAAGATCTGACTTTATTTGTTTCAGGTCACTGAGAGAAAAAGGCACACGAACTCTGGTAGTTCCAAATTGTCCAATTACCTCTTGTAATGGATATTGTCCTTGAGAAGTTTGTCTAAACTCAGCTAAGGAAGGGTATAGTTCTGTAGAGGCTTGGATTACAGCTGATCTAGAAACTTTACCCTCTAATTTAGAAGGGCAAGTTGGGGAAACCTTAGGTTCAGGAATGGTGGGTGAGGCCTTGATTAAAGCTGTCTGGTCTTCCGACTCTGAATATTGGGGAGGAGCAATCTCAGGCTCCGGTATAGTGGGTGCCTTGAGAATCTGAGATGTCCCATTTTCCTGTGGCTCACTTTTACATTTTGAAAGTAAATAAGGACTATTTCTTAACCCAAAGAAAATTTGAACATACGGCACTTCAGACCATTTTCCTTCCTTTTTACAGTATCTTTCTAGTTGTAAAATATTATCATAATTAATACTTCCCTCTGCATTCCATTTTGGTTCTAGCAGAGAAGTAGGCCACGCACGTGTGCAGAAAAATATTAAACGGCTCTTTTTTAAGGAGTCAGGATCAAACATCTTCCAATACTTAATGACTCAAGTCAGAGGAGTAAGCAATTCTGACTGTGAGTTCCCCATGGTCTGTAAAGATAAGAAGAGAGAGATTGGACACCTCCTTTCTATCTCTAATTAGTCTTTGTATCCTTAAGGTGTCCCTTAAGTAGATTCCACTCCAGGGCAGGTGGATGCCGTCTGGAGAGAGCAGAGGACAAAATCCGATCAGCCTATCCACCCTCGAACTGATGTGCAATTTCATCCTCCCAGAAAACTCACGAACCGTGTATTTACTCCTACAAGCTAAGTTACAATTGGCCTGGTAACAGGAATATCCCCAGCAGGAAGCACATCTTTGTAATAAACTATTGTTTTTTATTTATTTATTTTTTGGACACAGGAATAAAAAGGCAAGTTGGAAATGCTTAGATATTCCTGAGCCACAAAGGAGATCACCTCTTAAACAGAACCAACAACTGGCTAGAGGAGTTTTGTCCGTGCACTAGACAAAGCCTCCAGCCACCTGGGTTCATTACCTAATCACCTAGGCAACCTTTCTTAACAGGACAAGACTATGTTTTAAACTTTGAAGCTCACAGGTTAAACAAATTTACCATCTAGTAATCACATTTAAACATTGTTAAAGGGAAGGTAGTTAAGACTGCTAAGAACCTCTTTACTCTTAGCATATATAAGGCACAAGTGTAAATTGTTCCCCTCCTAGCCTGTGAAATGTAAATTGTTGTAAATTGCCTCAGCCTAGTTTCTGAAGGGTGGCTCGACTGAAGCACTTATGGAGAATTCCTAGTCTATTGGCAGAGAGAAATAGGCTTGATAGATAAGTGGAGATTTGTTCAGCGGTCAGGAGCCAGTTTCCACCGAGGCAACTTTGTGATCCGCCAGAGAGTAGCCCTGGCCATGACCCCTCAGCTCTCAGTTTCTATTGGCCCGCAAACCAGAGATCAGTCTCCACAAAGGAATCCAGCTGTCTCTCTGGTCAGCATTCCATCAGCCAGTGGCTTTAATGGGGATTCACCAAAGAGACGCTGGGGAAACCTGTCCTCTGCTTCGAAGAGTGGCAGCTGCTCTAAGAGCTTTTAATTAGCTGGCAGAGTGACCACTGTTTGTCAAAATTTTACAAGGGATAGTTAAAAGCCTGAACAAGATTATCTGCACTAGACCTAAGAGAAGGGGAAAGGTTGGAGATCCTCCCTTAGACTAATATGTTTTGGTCCCATAAGTGTGCTGCTTTCAGAGATAGCTCCTTCTGGTGTCACCCAGAAGTCGGTTCTCTCCACTGTGTCTCAGGTTCAGCCTCCCGAGGGAGACCTGCCCAGAGCACTAAGCCGGGACATGGCTTTTATGTGTGTTCTCCTGGACGGGCAAAATTCTGATGTCTCATCTGACCCAGAGACGGGGTATGTGCTCTTTCTCTAAGGTGACTTCCCTGTCTTCAGCGTTAATAAAAGTTCATCTTCTACGGGCTTAATTTAGTTGGAACAGGCTACAGTTCTTTTTCTAAGTCTGAGCTAGATTTAAAGATACCCATCTTACAGTTTATATTAAATCCACCAGGAGCATTTTAACATTACTCTCCCTAGCTGAACAACATCAAACATGGAAAACCAGTACATTTAGCAATTAGTTCAAATGCATCAAACATAATATATACCAGAACAAAACAGTAATAAAACGTTTCATTAAAGAAATCTCATAACCTTATAACCTTGTCATATTCTAACTTAGATTTATCAACATTTTAACAAAACTATGTAAAAGGACAAAGCATAAGCAATTATAAGCAATAGGCAAAAAGCGTAACAATTTGAAGCATAAAAATATTACCTAAATGAGTCCCAATCCAGAGTCTATGAAAGAAAAGCAAACTCTTACCTCCCTCTAAGTATCTCAGTGGCGACCTCCAAAATGATACAGGAAAATAAATATTCCAACCTGAATGATATCAGACGAGTTCGTGTTCTCTAAAACCGAAGAATGAATTTTAGGAACAAAGGAGGTTAAGAGCAGAATATATTTATTGAGAGAAAGAAAGCTTCTGTCCAAGAGAGGGACAAAAGGGGGGCCCGAGTGGGTTGCCCCTGACTCTGTCTTTTCCAGGGACTTTATAGGGAAAAGCATGAGGTGAGGCGGGTCCAAGGTAGGGCAAATGGACAACACTGTGGTCCACCAATAAGATTACAGGCATAATTGTCCAGGTAAGACTGAGTGGACTGAGATCAAACGGGGAA
>PVLD010032302.1:0-14802 GCA_004027595.1 Dinomys branickii
AGAATGCCCCTGTTTATTCATTTTAGGCTCATGCTCCTCTTCTGGATGTATGCCTATGGAGTGAAGGTCTTCATTAAATGCCACATTTGGTGAGGAAAGTTCATGCAGGAGTTCAAGAGTCCAGCTTGTAGTCACGGCAGCCTTACGCATTTCATATGAATTCCCATGAACAACCATGAAAACACAGTTATTTCTCAGCTGAGTCCAGAAGCATGTTTTGGAAGGCTTCCCATCTATTTTTGTTTTTGTGTGTGTGCGGTACTGCGGATTGAACTCAGGACCTTGCGCTTTCCAGGAAGGCACTTACTCCACTGAGCTATATCCCTGGAAGGGTTCCTATCTAGGGCAGCAACAACACTGCCCAACAGTCAAGTAAGTTAGTAACAGAGCAGAAAATGCAATATTTAGCTGTTCCTTTTGTTTTGTTTTGTTTTTTAAAACAGGTTCTTCTTCTGTAGTTCAAGCTGGCCTTGAATTCAGTGGCCTCAAAATAGTGGTGATTCTCCTGTCTCAGCCTCCTGAGTGCTGGGATTACATGTCCATGCCATCATGTATGGGTTAGCTGACCCTCTTGCAAGAAATCTTGTATCTTTTTATTTGCATATTCTTTTCTTTCTTTCTTTCTTTCTTTCTTTCTTTCTTTTTTTTGCTTTTTGAGACAGGGTCTCACTATGCAGTTCAGGCTGGCCTTCAGCTCACTTTGTAACCCAGGCTGGTCTCTCCTAACTATCCTCCTGCCTCCACCTCCCAAGTGCTGGGATTATGTATTTATTTTTCACTGTACCTAGGAACTCATGCATGCTTGAGTGCTCTATCTCCATCTCTGAACTACAGCCCCTCTGAAAAAGTGTGTGGGTTTTTTTTTTTTGTTTTGTCTTTTGAGACAGGGTCTCACTACGCAGTTCAGGCTGGCCTTGAGCTCCCTTTATAGCCCAGGCTGTCCTCAAACTCAGTGATCCTCCTGCCTCAGCCTTCTCAATGCTGGGATTACAGGCATGCACCACCACACTGGGATTCATTTGCATCTTCTTAAAACTCAATTTTGAGTGTACTTTGGGGTCTTGAATATTAATTCTCAGCATGTATGCAACTTTATTACCATAATGTTCCAGAATATGAATGACATTGAGGTTTTTTTGGTGTCAGTTTCCATCAGGGAAACTTGTCCTTGAAGGGTACAGTTGTAACTTCCTGTAGAAGTTCTATCACTGAAACACACTTAGGCAGAGTCTTCCCTTCTATACAGGGCACAGAAGCAGGTGTCACATGGAGTTTGAAATCCTCCTTATTGCTGGGCATGAGGGTACACACAGGCTATTATCCCAGCACTAGTGAGGCTGAGGCAGGAAGGTCACTGTGGTGGATTGACAACTGGTGGTCACCTTGTAACATCCAGCTGAACTAAACCAGCATGATGCTGGGTGTGGGAGGCCACCTCAGGATTGTTGCTGGCAGTATAAGAGGTGGAACTGGAGAAGAAGAGGCTGTTAGAAGCTGTTAGGAAGCCATTGGAGCTGTTGGTTTTCCTGGAGGAGTTTGTCATGCTGGCTTCCTGATGAACTTGGCTGTTCTCATCTTTGAAGGAGCTCGAAACCTTGTTGCCACTGAGAATGGCATTGGTTCACTTTGGGGGAGCTCTGGTCCTCACTCTGAGCACCGCTTCCTGGCTCTGGAGGGTAAGATGGTGCACTGCTCAGCCTCCTGGAGAAGCTTATCATGCTGGCTTTCCTGATGGGAACTTGGCTGTCCTGATCACCTGAGGAGTTCAGAACCTCACTGTTGCTGAGGATGGCTGTGGTTCTCTTCGGGAGAGCTCTGGTTCTCACTTTGAGTGTCGCTTCCTGGCTCCAGTGTGGATCCTCAGCCTGCTAGCACAGATCCTTCATCTCACTGCGCAGACCTTCTAGCTTCTATCACTGACCTTTGGGCCTTCCCAGCACAGATCAGTGAAACAGGCCTGCGTGAGACCTTGTTATGGGCTCTGGGCCTCCAGCTGGACTCATGGAAAGCACTGTTCTGGGCTCTCGGTCTTTAGCTGGACTCATGCAGGACATTGCCGTGGGACCCAGGCCCTCAGCTGGCTTCTCTGGTCTTTAGTGTGGACAGATTTACTGCACTGTCTTGTGTCTGATTCTTTGGGTGACCATTATAAAATAATCTTATAATTAAGTGTCCTGTATTGTTTTTTCTTGCAAAACTCCAAACTGTACCAGTCACCATAGGTTCAAAGCCAGCCTGGGCTACATAGTGAGTTCAGGGTCACCCAGAACCAAAAGGGAGACCTTGTCTAAAAAACAATACCGCCCAAAATTGAAATCCTCCTTATTGTGCAGGGATTTTGAAGAATTCTACACCATTAACTTTGTTATTTGTAAGAGAATCTCTTCTTTTTTGTTTGAGACAACGTCTTGCTATGTAGTTCAGGCTGGCTTTGAACTGACTATGTAGCCCAGACTGGCCTCAAACTTGCAGTGATCCTCCTGCCTCAGCTGCCCAAGTACTGGAATTACAGGTGTGCACCATCATCAGAGACTCCTACAGTGAGTTCCAGTCTCCTGTCCAGAGTAACGGCATACAGTGGGAAGAAAGAGCAAGAGATAAAATAGGGGTGCAGCAGGGACCTGGGGTGACCAGTTGTTCTCGGGGAACAACAGGCCATGAGACACCCAGAACCTTGGTATTCATTCACTGAGGAAAATGGTGAGGAGGTTGCAGGCAGATGCGCTAGACAGGTGGCGAGGCTGGCAAGGTTTCTAACAGAGGGAACAAAGCATTCTTGCTGAAGGGACAGAAACAGCCAGATTTACGTTACAGTTAACAAGTAACGTGCTTCGCTGCCAATTCTGGGAAGGAATTTTCCTTTGGAGTCATGCTGGCCTCAGCAGAGCCATTATCTCATATCTTGGTCCTATGGAATCACAGCTCATCTATCTGAGCTCTGCCACGGCCATTGATAATAAACTATGTTAGTCCATCACCAGCCACCTGCTTTCATGAAGACACGTACACAGCCTCAGCCCGCCTCATAATTGAACTGAAAGCCAGTTTAGAGAAGTCACGTCCCCACAGCCTGTGCTGCTTGTAAGTGAGTGCGATCACAGTTGGGTCTGGGGGAGGGCTATGAGGCGTCCCCCATGCAGCGCCACGCCTGGCTGGTTTACTCTCTGACTTGTACACACTCTATCTACTGGGAAGATTTCTCTGTTTTTGTTGCTAATATTCTTTTAGATTTTCATATTTATGTTTTCAGTTTTGCTCATGATATTTTGTGTTGTGGCTATCCAGTGCTGAGAACTGAACCAGGGGCCATGCACATGCTAGGAAAGCGGTCTACCAATGGCACACATCATTGGCTGTTCTGAAAAATTTTATTGTGAGCCGGGTGTGGTGGTGAACACCTGTAATCCCAGCACTCAGGAGGCTGAGGCAGGAGAATTATTGTGAGTTGGAGACCAGCCTGGGCTACAAAGTGAGCTCAAGGCCAGCCTGCACTGCATAGCAAGACCCTGTCTCAAAAAGAAAAAAAAAAAAAAAAGAAAAATTTTATTTTGAAAGCTTTAAAAATTTTTATTTTTTAGGGTGCTTTATGTAGCCGTGCAGTGATGCCCTTTTCCCTGTGGTGATTTTCAGGATCTTCCAGCCAATATAAATATTTTATAAGTATTTGGCCATTGGAGAAAACACCTATACAATACTTCAGCAGTATGTTTCAGCAAGAAAAACACTGAGGAGCTGGACATGGTGGTGCACACCTATAATCCCAGCACTCGGGAGGCTGAGGCAGGAGGAACCTTGCGAGTTTGAGACCAGCCTGGGCTACAAAGTGAGCTCAAGGCCAGCCTGGACTGCATAGCATGACCTTGTCTCAAAAAGACAAAAAAGAGAGAGAAAAAAAGGAAAGAAATAAAAACACTGAGGGGTGAAGACCTGACACAGTTAACTAGGCACGAGAATGTGCTCCAAGTATTGGTTTCTGCGGTAAAGGCGCCACACACCTGTCCTTACCCACTGTCCTTACCCACAGGCCACACAGGAGTCTCCAAGTGGGGCCCAGAACGCTTAGCCGCTGGTTAGGTGCTGAGGGGCGGAGCTCTGCCCTGCCACGCGGTGAATTCCTGGGTAGCGGCCAGCAGCTGGGCTCCTTCCCTTGGGTCGCAGAGCGGCCTCTCAGGGCGGGCGGGCGGGCTGGCGCTTCGGGGAACCCGGGTGCCCTGCTCTCTGGCCTCCTTCTTTTCCTGGTCGTTTTCCTTGACCCGTGTCAGGAAGCTCTGTCGACTCTGAGTATTTACTTTGCTGCCTAAGCACATGAGTCCTCGTGTCAGGCGTCTTGCCCTCCGCTTGCTTGGGGACGACAGTGCCAACAGCGAGCGGGAGACACTGGAGGCCCCTCCGGTTTTGCCGTGGTAACGCCGTGTGGCGTTCCTTTCCGCACGGTGCTCGTCCCGTGAGGTCTACAATCACTTGAGCTCACTTTGTGGCCCAGGTTGGTCTCGAACTTGCAATAATCCTCCTGCCTCAGCCTCCCAAGTGCTGCGATTACAGACATGCGCCACCACGCCCAGAAGATGAGTACCATTTTGTTGTAGGGATTCACTAGTAGCTCACCACTGACAGGCTGAAGGACATTTAGGTACTTTCCAGTTTCAATGACTATGAATAATCATCCTAGAAACATTCACATTCAAGTTTTTCTGTGGAGATAATCGTTATTTCCCTAAGAAGAAATACCTAGAAGTAGGGGCGTTAGATCATATGGTAAGTGTGGGCAGAGCTTTATAAGAAAGTGCCCATCTGTTTTTCGGAGGCTGCACCATTTAATGTCTCCACCACAATGTATCTGAGCTAGCTTTCTGCCTCTGTCCCTCCATCCACCTGCTCCTCCCTCCCTCCTTCTCTCCCTTTCTTTTTATTTTCTTTCCCACTTTTTCTTTCCTTTCTCTCTCTCATTTTCAGAAAGGGTCTCACTATGTAATTCAGGCTAGCCTTGAATTCACATTGATCCTCCTGCCTCAGCCTCCTAAGTACTAGGATTGTAAGTGTGCACCACCATGCCCAGCATTCTGCCTGCGTCTTTATTACTTCCCTCGTTCTGCTAGCTCTGGGTTTATTCTATCCCTCTTTTTCTAATTTCTTAATGTGGATGCTGGGGTCATCGATTTCTGACCTATGTTATTTTTTTTTTTTGACCTATGTTATTTTGTAACATAAGCATCTAATGCTATAAATTTCCCTACAAGCACTTCCCTTTAGCTGCATCACGAATTTGGGTATGTTATATATCCATTTTCATTCATTTCAAATATTTATTGCCCAGAGCCCAGCATGTAGCTCAGTGGTAGAGTACTTGTGTAGCACATGCAAGGCCCTTAGTTCAATTCCCAGCACTGCAAAAACAATACAACACAAAATATTTCCTAATTTCTCTGTAGGGTTTTTCTTTGACTTATAAATTATTTAAACATGTTGTACCGGGCATGGTGGTGCACACTTGTAATCCCAGCACTCAAGAGGCTGAGGCAGGAGGACTGCGGTGAGCTCAAGGCCAGCCTGCACTATATAGCGAGACCCTGTCGCAAATAGACAAAGTAAATAAATAAATATTGTTTAATGTTATATATTCCAGCCTGGTCTTGAACTCACTGTGTAGCCCAGACTGGCTTTAAAATCATGAAGATCCTCTTGCCTCAGCCTTCCAAGTGCTGGGATCCCGGGTGTAAGCCACCATACCCAGCCTCTGCTGTTGTCAGAGGGTTCTACAACTGTTGACTCGATCCAGTTGAGCGATGGTGTTGCTCAGTTCTTCCACTGCCTAGCTGATTTTCCCTCTGCCTGCTCTGGCAACTACCGTCATCTCTCAGCGTCCTTGGGGAAATGGCTCGAAGACCTCTGGGCTATCAAAATCCACAGATGGTCTCAAGTCCCTCATTTGTATTAAACCTATATCTTCCTGCATACTTGAAATCCTTTCCAGATTAATTACAATGCATAATACACTACAAATGCTAAAGAGAGAGTTGTATCACTCTGTTTTGGAGGATGACAAGAAAAGTCTGTACGTGTTCAGTACAGACCCAGCTATTGAGGGTTTCACTGCGTGTGCACACGCATTACTTGGGATTGAACCCAAGGCCTTCATGCTCAGCGACATCCCCAGCCCTTTTTTGCCAGGCAGGCGCTTATTCCACTGAGCTATATCCCCAGCCCCAAATTTATTTTATTTATTTATTTATTTTGGCGGTACTGGGGATTGAACTCAGGACCCTGCGCTTCCTAGGCAGGGCCCAGCCCTTTTTTATTTCTTATTTTGAGACAAGGTCTTGCTAAACAACTGAGTTGCCCAGGCTGGGCTTGAGCTTTCTGGATCTTTTTGTCATTGGATTTTTTTGTTGTTGTTTTGAGGCAAGGTCTCTCTATGTAGTCCAGGTTGACCTTGAACTCACTATGTAGCCCAGGCTGGCCTCAAACTCATGACAATCCTCCTGCCTCAGCCACTTGAATGTTGGGATCATAGTGTGCGTCACCACACCCTAGAAATTTGGCTATGATGTCTTGGGAAGTGGGTGGATTTCTTTTTAGTTTACTTTGGGTTTCAGCAAATTTTATAGATCTTTTTCATTTCAAAATTTTATAAGCTTTGTAGACCTTTAAGCTCATGTCTCTCATCGAATTTAGAAGTTTTTAAACATTATTTCTTCAAGTATTTGTTCTGCACCACACTCTTCTTTCTAAGACTCCAAGAACATGAATATTAGACCTTTTGGTATTGTCCACAAAAGCCTAAGGTCTGTTCACTTTTTATTCGGGCGGTGCTTGTGATCAAACCCAGGGCCTCATGTAATCTAAGCACAACTCCTACCACTGAGCTATACCCCAGCTCCAAAACCTGCTTTAAAGTCTTTTCTGGGCAGCTGAAGTGGTGCATACCCATAATCCCAGCTATTCAGGAGGCTGGGACAGGAGGATTGTAAATTCAAGGTCAGCCTGGAAAACTTAGTGAGAGCTTGTGTCAAAATAAAATACAAGAAGGGCTGGGGGCATAGCTCAGTGGCAGAGTACTTGTCTAGCACATGTGAGGCCCTGGGTTCAATCCCCAGTGACACACACACACACACACACACACAGACACACACACACACACTGATAATTCCAACATCTGTGTCATCTTGGAGTTGGCATCTGTTACTTAACTTTTCCCTTGTGAGTTACTGAGATTTTCCTGGTTCATCATATGCCAAGAAATTTTGAATTACACCTTGGAGATTTCAATACCAAATTATGAGACACTGAGGAGCCTATGGAGGGTGTTGATTTGGTTTGTGTGTTTGACTGTTAGTGGGTAACTGATTCAGTTAGATTCAGGCCACAAGTTTCGACCCCATCCTTTGTGGGTCAGCCTTTCCAAAGCTGCTTTAGTTTTTAAAACCCTACTAGTGCCGTTCAGCTCTGGGCCCCAGATGTCAGTGGGGCCACTCTGGAACCCAGACAGCAGTCTGCTCCGTAGTTCACTTGTCAAAATCTTTTGTGTGCACTTTAGAGTCTAAGCCATACACTTGAAGCTTGGGGCAAGTCTAGAATGTTACTGTCCTATAATTGTACGTGGCCCCTTTCTTGAGGCTCCTTATCTTTGCAGCTGCTCCCCACGGTAGCACAAAAGTGTACAACCCTGGCCCGCAGACTAGAGACCATGGGTCATGCGTGGGCTACCTGCTCTGCAACTGGAATTCCTCTGACTGGCTCTGCTTCCAGATTCAAGTTGCAGAAGCGTATACAAGAAAAAAGCCATGGAGATTTCCTTCTTCCTCTTCCTAGCACAGTTCCTCCAGGGAGAGGGAAGTTAGAGGTGCCCGACGACAGTCCCTGCAGTCCCTGCTGCTGCCATGGCGCTGTGGCTGGGGACCAGGCCTCTCTGGGATGTCGGGAAACAGGGTATTTCTCCAGCTTCTCTGCTGACCTAGGGGCCCGCTTCTCATTCTTGGCCCAGAAAGAGTGTTTATTTTGGAACTCTTTCTGTCCCACCTGGTGCACAATTCTGGGATTTGTGCTGCTTTTGAAAGCAGGCCAGGAGATGAGAGAAGTAAAACAAACCCAGGAATCTCACAGGTAGTACTTTGAGCTCTGGTGCACTCCGCTCCTCAGTCTTCCTGCTGCCATTTACTTCCCAGAGTCCTCAGGGGCTCCCCTCCTGCCCTTCCCTCTCCCCTGCCCTCTTCCTGCCCCCTCTCCACCCTCCTCTCCTCCTCTGTGTGTCCCTCCCTTTTTTTGTACTGCCATGGATCAGAGCAGACCCTAGTGCGTGCTAGGCATGCGTTGTACCACTGAGCTACCACCCCCGGCCTCTGCCCAGGAGTTTTAGTTGCAGTAAGTGGGGGAAGCAGGCTAGGATGTTCTTACTTCATCTTAAGCAGAACAGACCCCACATTTATTTTGAATTCAGATTTAGAGAACTAGTACAGCGGCTTCCTGTATAACCCTCACTCAACAGTTCCAACTTCCTTTTTTTTGTTTCTTTTTTCCTGTGGTATTGGAGGTTGAACCCAGGGCCTTCACACTGAGCTACATCTTCAGCCCTTGCTAAAAACTTTGGGGCAAGGTCTCGCTAAATTGCCCAGGCTGAGCTTGAACTTGTGATCTTCCTGCATCAGCTTCCCAAAGTTCTAGGATTATAGGCATGCACCACTATGTCTAGCTTACTTTAATATTTTACATAACCATACTACAATAATAAAAGCCAGGAAATTAGAGCTGGGTTTATAGTTCAAAGGCACAATGCCTGCCTAGCAAGTGTGAGGTCTTGCATTCAATTCCCAGCACCCCCAAACTCACTAAAAACAAGGAATTTCACCTTGGTGTGATACTGGTAACTAAATTGTGCATCTAATTCATATTTCTTTATTTTTTCATTGTGGGGGATCGAACTCAGCCCAGGCACGCTAAGCACACACTCTATCACTGCCCTGCACCTATGTCAAATCGCCCCAGTTTTCCCACTAATGTTTGTGTTTCAAGCTCCCATCCAGGACTCCGCCTTGCTCCATCACTTCTCCTAGGTCTCCTCTGTCCAGGCTAGATCATTAGTCCCCCTTTCCTTCCTTGACACTGGTCAGGTATTTGTGCAGTGCCTTTCACTTTGGGTTTGTCGGGTATTTCTCATTATTAAAATGAGATTATACATTTCTGGCAAAGATGCTATAGAAATGATACGCCCCTCTCATCTCATTAGCAGCCCCAGGATGTCAGTATAGTCCTATTACTGGCAATGTTAACATTGACCACTTGGTTAAAGTGGTTTCGGATGTCGAGCTGCACTGTAAAATTACTATTTTTCTCTTCTTTTTGTTTTGTTTTGTGATACTGAGGATTGAACCTAGGACCTTGTGTAAGCCAGGTAAGTGTTCTACCACTGAGCTACATCGCTAGCCATATTTTCCCCCTCTTTAATAGTAAACATCTTCGAGCCAGGAATGGTGGTGTATGCCAGTAATCTCAGCACTAAGGAGGCTGAGGCAGGAGGATCACTGTGAGTTTGAGGCCAGACTGGGCTACATTGTGAACCCTGTCTCAAAAAAAAAAAAAGGCATCAGACAGCTTGCTCACTCTTTCCACGTGAGCAACTGAGGAAGGCCCTGTGAGTGCACAGCAGGAAAGACGCCAGCCCGCAAGTTAGGAGAGACTTCCCCAGAGCCCGGCCATGCTGGCACCCTGATGAATGCCAGATGAGAGCTTGGCCACTGAGCCATAGCCTAAGTGCCATTTCATTATTTTGGTAATGAGAACGCTGGTGGATTACTTTTTAGAAATTAACAATATAAACAAAAAACAAAAAAAGGAAAAAATTAAAAAGCAAGAAACAAACAAACCAAAGCAATATGTATCCACCAAAACTGAACACACATGCTCCTGGGCCTTCTGTACCCTTAGGTATGTATATGCCTCTGTACACATGCCCATGCATATAGCCAAGAAGAATGCAAGTACAGATGCTCCATTACATCCTGGTAAATCCATCATAAACTGAAAATGCATTTAATCCACATAAACTACCACCCATCCCAGTTTAGCACCACAGCCACTGTAGAGTGTGCATTGTTTCCCTGTGTGATCGAAGGGGTGATTGGGAGCTGCTGCTGTTGCCACTCCTGGAATCTCAAAGGGGCTGGAAGGAATATCACTGGCCTGAGAGAAGACCCGAATTCTAATTTTTTTTTTTTTTTGTCTTTTTGAGACAGGGTCTCGCTATGCAGGTTAGGCTGGCCTTGAGCTCACTTTGTAGCCCAGGCTGGTCTCAAACTTGAAATGATCCTCCTGCCTCAGCCTCCCAAGCGCTGGGATTACAGGCGTGAGCCACCACACCCAGCTCTTTGAATTCAAAATTTGAAGTGCAGTTTCTACTACTGAATGTACATGGCTCTCACACTAGGGTAAAGTAAAAAAAAAAAAAAAAACATAAGTCAGACTATCACAGCTGGGCATACTGGCACACGCCTGTAGTCCTAGCACACTGAGAAGCTGAGGCAGGAGGACTGCAATTTGAGCCCAGCCTGGGCAATTTAGTGACATAGTAAAACCTTGTCTCAAAATAAAAAGTAAAAAGGGTTGGGGATGTAGCTCAGTGCAAAGGTTTTCTCTTTCTTTCTTTCTTTCTTTCTTTCTTTCTTGAGGTAGGGTCTCACTATGTAGTGCAGGCTGGCCTTGAACTCATGATGACCCTCCTGCCTCAACCTCCCAAGTGCTGGGATTATAGGTGTGCATTTGGTGGCCTTGGGTTTAACACCCAGTACTGCAAACAAACAACCAAACAATAACCAACCAAACAAACAAACATCGTAAGTCAGGAACTGTCTGTATGTTTGACTAATGACAAAAATATTCAAAGCATCATTCTTCTATTTTTTTTTGTGTGTGTGGTACTGGGGATCAAACTCAGGACCTTGTGCTTGCCAGGCAGGGGCTTATTCTACTGAGCTCTATCCCCAGGCCCTGCATCATTCTTCTAACAGCCCAACCCAGAAACTACACAAATGTCTGCCACTACAGGTGCAGAAAATCAAAGGTTTATTCACACAATGGAATATTATACAGCAGTGAAAAATGAATGCACTGAGAATACAACATAGAAGAGCCTCATACACATAAGGTGGAAAGAAAAGTCAAACATAAGAGTCCATACTATATGATTCCATCTGTATGTAGTACAGCAACAGGCAAAACAAAGCCATTATAGTGGAAGTCAGGATAAAAGTTATAGTTCATTAAAAACTTTAAAAAGTCTTAACAGCTGGACACAATGACACTTGTCTGTAAAATCCCAGATACTGGGGAGACTAAGGCAGGAAGATCACAAGTTCAAAGCCAATCTGGGAAATTTAGTGAAACTCTGTCTCAAAATTAAAAAAGAAAAAGGCTAGGAATATAGCTTGTGGTAGAGTGCTTATTTAGCACGGGTAAGGCCTTGGCTAAATTCCTAGTACTAAGGAAAAAATCCTTAACAACAAAAGATTTACAAGGTACAAAGTGCCTTTGTATATCTATAACTTTGTTTTTTTTTCTTGCCAGCAGTACTTTATGGGGGAATTCAAAGTGCATATATCTTAAAGGGACTAGCTCAATTAATTTTACCACATATATTTTCCTGGGTAGTCCACACCTAGATCAAGCTACAGCATACCCAGCACTCCTGGGGGCTCCCACATGTTACATCCTGGTATCTTCACTGCAGCCTTAGGACAGTGGAGCCATTATCTGCTCTTGTCACCTCTGAGGAACATCAGCTTGGCAGGCTGAGACCTTCCCCAGTGCCAGTGTCCCTTGGGGTCAGGGGAGTTTGCAGCAGTGGCTCAAGGGCTAACTTCCTCAACATGAGGCTGGGTCCTCCTTTCCACAGAGCCAGGTATGTGCGGGAGGCTGGGGAGGAATGTAGGAGACACTAGCTAGTTTTTTGTTTTTTTTAACTCCAGTTATTTTTCAGAGCCCTCTCCTGACCATCAGCATTCTGTAACATGTCCCGGAATCTGAGGGTTGTCAGCGGAACATGAGGATGCTACTGCTGGCTAGAGACTGCCCCTGGGTAGGGAATGGCTACCAACCAGTCCAACCGGGCCGCTGGGGCTCCTGGGAGAAGCAGGCGCTGTGGTCATGGTGGCGCGGGCTCAAGGCAAGGTCAGTGTGGATGTGCTTGGGGTCAATTCTCCATCCCTCAGGGTGGCCCAGGTCCAGGTGAGGTTGAGAACAGACCCTAAACAAGCCCAGAACAAAGACGAGCACCTTGAGCTTTGCTGTGGAGTTTTCCCTGCAGGTCAAAGTCCTTTCTCAGACAGGCTGTGTGTGCATAGCTTTCGCTCTAGGGATGTGGCCGAGCTCCTGTGCGACCTTCTTCCTTGTGGAGGGACCTAGTGAGCGCACTGGGACAAGCACGCCCTTGCTCGGGGTTCTTCAGAACTCTGGGAAGTTTCTCAGTCCTCCTAGGAAGTTCTCGGCCTCTGCACCCCGGGAATGAGCCCCCCCCCCACCTCTCTTCCCAAAACAAGCCCCAGGAGTGGCCTGGTTTCCCTTGGGGCAGAGGGCAGAGTCCCCGCTAGTCAGTCGCCTTCTTCCTGGTTTCTGAGGAGCTGGTTGACTCATCCCAGTTCTGGAAAGGAAAGGGCAGAGGTTCAGATCAGCTTATTTATTTATGATTGAGGTCTGGCTGAGGAGACGTGGGAAACAGAGAGGCTGTAGCAAAGGTTTGGGCAGCAGCCTATGAGGAAGCCATAAATTTTTCTACCTAAAAACAAAAAAACCCTCAAACCCTCAAACCTTAATTCCAAAGCCCCAAGCTAGCAAACACCATCTGCGCATCTCCCGGCTCGGCTCGGAGTACAATTCCAGGAAGCAGGCGAGCGGGCGGGGGCGGGCTGCGGCGGGGAAGTGCGGCGCTGGCCTGTGCAACAGCTGTGGGCCCTCGGGACTTTCCACGGAGACCCATTTTGGGGCTTTGCTCTTCTACACATGGCAGGAAGGGAACAAACCCACATTCCTGTGGATGGCAGTCACCCTGCATGCCTGTTTTGCTTTTTGGCTGATGTCAGGGCCGGCATACCCAGTGGTCCTAGCCCAGCTCTCCCTGGGCCTCAGTGACCAGCCCAGCAGGTCTGTCCGCCGAGCTGCCCCAAAGGAAGCTACTGGGCTGGGGTGAACAAATAAGCTTTGTGTATTCATACAGGTTGAGGACAAAGGGAGTTTAGAAGACTAAGGTTTCACTCTATTACAAAATTTTTTTAAATTTTGTTTTGTTTTGGTTTTTTTGAGGCAGGGTCTTGCTATGTTGTTCAGGCTGGCCTTGAACTATGTTGCCTAGGCTGGCCTCAAATTCTCAGGGATCCTCCTGCCTCGGCCTCCTGAGTGCTGGGATTACAGGCATGTGCCGCTGCACTCAGCAAAATAATTAAAAAGAAAAATACCCAAAACAGGGCTGGGGGTGTATAACTCAGGGGGAGAGCACGTACCTAGCATGTGTGAAGCCCTGGGTTCCATCCCTAGCTCGCAGGAACATGTGAAGTGTGTGCACTCAGACACACACCCACACATACACCCACACACACAAAGTCAGAAGGCCCAATAAAACAAAACATAAAGACCAGTAAAAGGCCTCTTACTGTTCCCTAGAACCGAGTTTCTGAGCAACAACTGTCAGCCTCGGCCCACAAAATAGCTTAGTGTCCACTTGCTGCTGAAACCCTGAATTCTAACCTTTGATTTCAGCACCTGTCCTTCAGTGAGGTAAAAGTGGTGGTGGTTGGCAGGGGGAACTATTTCTAGACTGGAAGTTACTTAGGAAAAAACAAAGACGTGGGTGTGCAGGCAGGAGCCACACCGCAGCCTGAGAGGTTCCCTCCAGAGATGAGGAACCTGGACAAGCGTGAGGCAGTCCACTGGGTGCAATGGAAACTTCTTGTTTATTTTAGCTCCTCACAGCCCTGGGGGTGGGGCGGGAGCAGAGATTGAAGAGATTAGGCCACTGCCCTGGAAGGAACCAGAACTGCTGGGTCAGGCCGCCGGCCTGCTGCAGTCCTATAGGCCATACCGCCCGGCACAGGCTGGGGAGGAGACAGAGCTGACGCCCTGGTAGTTCATAGGAGTTGCCCAGCACTGGCTCACAGCGTCCTCCTGGGGGCGGGGATGCGGACACACAGGATCCTCAGCCTTTTTCACTCACCAGAGCTGAGCTGTGGTGGCCACGTGATGCAGTCACAGTAGAGCAGCGACTCAAAGGCTGAGTCAGGCCTGGGCTTGGTCTCGGGCCCTCCCCCTCCCCCGGCTACTCCCTCCTGAATATCTCTAATTGCTCAGTGTCTCCCGTCTTTCCATTTAAACCCCAGGACTGGCCCAGTTAATACCTTGGTAGCGTGCACACCCATAAGCACAGTTTCCACCAGCCTCACCCTGGGGCTCTCAGAGGGAGATAATCCAATCCAGGGTCACTCAGCATGGCGCGAAGGCTAAGGGAATTGTTAGGGTGACGGATAAGTAGTGCTTCTAGCTTGACACAGAAACGCCCACACTTGGCCACATCCGAAGTGCCAGGTTAGAACACAGCCCCGAAGATGGGGAGAAACAGGACCTCCCCTCCCGGCTGGAGAGGTTGTTCAGGGTTGCAGCTGCTTTGGAAAGCAGTGTGACAACGGCTCCCCACCGGGTTAAACCCAGCTACCTACGGCCCGGAAGTCCCTCCTAGGCACCCACCCAAGAGGAATGAGAACGTGGGTCTGCCCACTTCTGCACTTGTTCACGCCAGCACTGCTCCTAAAGAAAGTGGGATAACCCAAA
>PVLD010032303.1:0-14802 GCA_004027595.1 Dinomys branickii
TTTATATTTTGATTCCATCTCCTGTCCAGCAGTAAATATCTCTACCTCTTCTTTCTTCCCATTGAATACTACCAGAAGTTGCTGGGCATGGTGGCGCATGCCTGTAATCCCAGAACTCAGGAGGCTGAGGCAGGAGATCATTGGGAGTTCAAGACCAGCCAGGCCTACAAAGTGAACTCAAGGCCAGCCTGAACTGCATAGTGAGACTCTGTCTCAAAAAGACAAAAAAAAAAAAACCTACCAGAAGTTAGCTATCCGTTATAGGTGTCCATATATACTTCTGATATTCTATTATATACTTGGCCAAGTACATCTCTGCTTATGCCCATCCTACTATGAAACCTCCCCATTTTCTGGTGAGTATCAGTCAGACTCCTTTGATATTCAGGAGACTCCATGAAACTGAACCAGCCTATATGGGCTAAAGCACTCAGTTCTGTATCTTTGCTCCAGGCAAATTAAACAACTCACTGTGTTTTATACAGCTGTGACTTTTTGTAACCTGAATTCAGCTTTCTGGAAAAGCCATTTAGTAAATCCATGGTCTTCCTCATGGGCCCTCTCATTTATAATGAAACCACTGTCTTCTTTTGCTTATCTCTCTATAAACACTGCCTGAACTACTTTCAGTATTTACAATTCCATCACAGTATTCAGAGGGTAAAGGATCAGTTACATCCTGCAAACTGAGATGTGACCCCTGAATGCTATCACTCCAGTTCCCTGGAGAGAGCATGCTTGCAGGAAGCAGGAAAGACAGTTAAACTGGACAGATGAGGGGACTTGCATTTCAGGAACAGGTTAACATTGAACGATAGACATAATTGGAACTGGGGACCCAATATGAATTAGCCCAGTAAGTTAGAAGAACGTGAAGCTTGTAATGACAAATAAGTTACACCAGAGCATCAGTGAGAATGACACAGTGCGTGTGATTAGCAAAACTGTGTTGCACACTTCAGAATTGTTTTCAGATGATGAACTGTGTTAAGTCTTTTTATGGCAAAAATAAACATAAAGGGACACAAGAAACTTTGGCAACTTGGACATGTCTATTCCCTTCTTTTTGGTAATGCTGTCTCTGCTGTTTGCATCTGTCAGTAGTTATTCATTTGTATGCATTCAATATTATAGTTACTTGTAGGTCAATTGTACTACTTCAGTAAGTCTATTACAGAGAAGAAAATGAATAAACTGGGACATAGTAGCTGATGTTCTGGGGCAATTCCCAAGTTCACACAAAGCCCAAAGAAAATATATAACTGTGAAAATTATCAGAATAAAACATGAGGCCAGGTTCCAAGATAGAATCCAGTCATAAGCTCTGGCGCCACTCTTAGGAGATTTAGGTGCTAAGGAGTTTCCAAGCGAGGAACTTGGGTACTGTGACAAAGAATTGTGGATGTAAGAATTACAGTCTCATACCAGAATCACTTACTGTGGCAGGTAGCTAGCTGCCTAGCCTGGCCTTCCAGCGGCTAGAGTCTGATCCACGTTTCCTTCCGTTGGTTACATTTGTACTGGAATTCAGATCACTTTTCATTTTATACGTATGGCCCACACCTGACACATTCTTGCACCCCTGACAATTATTTCTTCAATACGTATATCACGTCTTGTGCTTGTTTGAAAGGTTTTCAGGGCATGAGTTTACCTGGTACACTTTGCATCATATTTAATGTATTCCATTGCCTAGAGTGGGAGGGGTTGGTAAATAATTGTTAAGTGGAGATGAATAGGTCTGGATTATGCAGTCAATACTGAAGAAAAGGAGGCGAGGCAGCTGGGAATGAAGAAGGAACTGTGGAATCAAAGGGAAAGTTCTGGTCCCCAAAACCTTCGCACGTTATGATGGAAGATGAGGCACCAAGACAAAGGAAGAGGGAGAGAGATGCCAGGATGGGGTAGGCTCAGCTGTTTTGGGATGATAGATATCCTAATGATACAGGAAAGAAAACCTCCCAACCTGAACGATATCTGGGACGAGTTCGTGTTCTCTAAAATTGAAGAATGAATTTTAGGAACAATGGAGGTTAAGATGTATTTACAGAGGGAAAGAAATTTTGCCAAGGACCTTGCCCTCCCCAGGGACCTTATAGAGCAAAAACCCCCAGGTGAGGTGGGTTCAAGATAGGGGGAAATGGGAAATTACAAGGTGGGCAGGAGGTGGGACAAAACTATGGTCAGCCAGTAAGATTACAAGTATTAATTGTTTGGGTAAAATTGAGTAAACTGGTATCAAATGGAGAACAGGGGTTTTTCCTGTAGGGGGTTGGGCTAGTGGCTCCTTCTGGCTTTTTGAAGGTGGACGCTACTTACTTAGAATATCAATCCCTGATCTTCACACCTAGGTGTGGGTGCATTTGTTTAGTCCTTTTGTCTTGAGGTCTGGCCCCCAGGTATCTTATCTTGTCTTTCTTGTTGGCTCCTTTGAGGGCCTGGCCCTGTCTGACTACTAGTGATATTTCTGTCTAACTCGGCTGCCTATACCACTAACTGAGAAAGTCAGCAGGCAGATGGAATTGTATGGGGTGAAGTCCCCTGGCTAGGTATGTGTGTGTAGGGGTGGATGTACATATATAAAATATACGTTGCATTCACGTACAGTAGCATACCAGCATCGGAGAGTGTGTGAAAAGTTCCTAAATAGGAAATTATTGCAGGCACAGCAAAGTGATTGTTTAATTGAAGGATTTTTATGTAGTCATTTAACACAGTGTCTACTAAGATGTTTGGAATTTGATTCTATTTCACTTGCATAATTTTCTATAGAGTTATCATAAATATATTCACAAACTTGTGAGCATGTGCTTTTTGTTTTGTTTGTTTGTAACTGAGGATTGAGCCTTCAATTGTTACACTGACCTACATCACCACCCTTTTAAAATTTTGAGACAGAGTCTTGCTAGGTTGCCAGTGGCTCAGGCTGGCTTGAACTTGGATGCTCCTGTCTCATCCTTCCACAATGATGAAATCATAAGCTTGTGCCAACATTCTGGGCTCCGCTTTTTGTCTGGATAAATTCTTGTGGTATTTATTCTAGTGTAAGGGCCAGCAAATTTATTCTGTACAAGTTTAATTAAATATTTATTTACAAATATTGTGGCATCTGTCATATATTCTCATCTCTGCAATTTTGTTGTAAAATAGCTACTGGCTATAAGTAAATGGAAGGGCATGTCTGTGTTCTAGTAGAGCTTCTTTTCCAAAAATAGATAGGGGGACTGGATTTTCCCTGAAGGGTGCAGTTTTTCAGCATCTTTTCTACTTCTGTAGCTCTTTCTTTTACTGTGTTCAATGTGAGCTTTTCATTTCAGTAATAGTATTTTCTGTTTCTGCAAGCTCATTTATTTTCTGCTGTGTGATTTTTATAGTTTTTTCCCCCTGGAAATACCTTCAAATTTATTTGTTTCTCCAAAGAAAGTGAGTAGTGTTTTTATTTTGTTCCTACTATATGCCATATGTTCATAATATATGAAGGTGATTTTTGCTCTTCTTCCTAGTACCTGATTTAATTGTGTGCTTGGTCATCATTAACTGGGCATGGGTTGGTGCTCCTGAGGAGGATGCCTGGTAGTTGCAGAGGAAGGAATCACACTCCAGAGAGCATTTGACCCCCACCATCACAAGGGTTAAAGCGTAAATATAATATTCATTGCTTGGAGCTTTCTGTGAATTTAGGTATAGTTTCCTCCATGTTTGAATCAGTGGATGACACCACTTTAAAACATTTCTTGACTCTCCACCCTCTGCACCTAACACCAGTGCCGAGCGTTGGAACTCAGCTTTAGTGGTTTGCAGAGTACCCATGGCCAGGAGCATAACCCTTCTTCCCTTTCTAACTTCCCGATTTCATTTATATCACAATTTAAATGCCTTTAGGGCTTTTAAAGGAATATTTCAACTATAATCTGTAGATTTTTTTTTCAGACCAGTTGTCCTTTTGTCTTGAGGTCTGGCCCACAGGTATCTTACCTTGTCTTTCATGCTTGCTCCCTTGAGGGCCTGGCCCTGTCTGACTACTTGTAATATTTCTAACTCAGCTGCCTGTAACACTAACTTGAGGTCAGCGGGCAATGATATGGCATGCAACAGCAGAAACTTGAAGACCTCTCTTTTTTACTTTGTAAATTTACTCAGGGAGACCTACATTATTTTCTGAATTTAGAAACGTATTAGTTTACTTTTGTAAATGTATATTCATTAAAGCAAACAAACCTTAAGCTCACAGCTTGATTGATTTCTGCCTCTGTGTACTCCTATGTAAACACCACCTGCATCAAGAGAGAAAGCATCTCTGGCCCTAGCAATGTCCCATCCTCTGAGAGTAACTAGGATTCTAACTGGCAGAACTCTAGATGAGTTCTGTTTCAGGGGAAAAAATGAAAAGAAAAACCTCTAATGTCTAAGATCACTTCCTTGTTTCTAAAGTAGAGGAGCATTACTGGACTTCAGTAGGTGACTAACACCATCTGCTTGCTGCTCCACAGCTATCCTGTTTTTAAGGTCTGTCCTTTTTTGCATCTGTTAGGGTTAGGTGACACCAGTGTCCAAGGTGTCACTTTCCTGATGCTTAGCTGGAAACGCACCCTGGTTTTCCTTCCTTCATAATATTGGAGCTGGTCTGCGCAAACTGTATTTCCTTCTGGCTCTCTTGTTTTCCTCCCTCCCTCCCTCCCTCTCCCTTTTTATCTTGTCCTGTTTTGTCTTTTCTTTCCTTTTTTTTCTTCTCGTACCTCTTTCTTTTTTTCTTTTTTCTTTCGGTACGGGGAATCGAACGCTGGACCTTGCGCTTCCCAGGCAGGTGCTTATGTCACTGAGCTATATCCCAGGCCCCCTTTTCTGCACCTTTCACTGTTTCTGTCACTCTATTTCTGTTTTCCTGCTCTTGATACCAGGTCCTTTGCACTGAATTGCATACCTAGTCACATTTGCTTTTTAATTTTATTTTTAACAGTATCTTGCTGGAGTCTTTGCATTTTTCCTTTAAGCTGCACAGCTGGGGGTTCACCTTACAATCCTCTTGCCTAGGCTCCAGATTTCTGATAATACAGGCGGGGGTCAGCAGGCCTGACCCTGACTCCTGGTTACTCTCCCATCTTAGCGCCTGAGGACCTTGTGTCCTTGGTTTGCATATTTGTTCGTCCAGCTCTGGGGCCCCTCTGGATTGGCTCAGTGTGAGTGGTGTTCTCAGGACAGAGGGCTGATTGCCCAGTTCTACTGAGAAGCTCCCAGTGTATTTCTTGCTCACTGCGGTGGTGGTTGGGACATCTCACCCTCTCCACAGAGGTCTGAATCGCCTTGTTCTATGGGATCTCATTAAAACTTTAAATAATTTTGTGTCAGCTCTTAGCTCAGCCCTGAGGCTGCGGGTGATCTCCTCAGTAGGTGTTTGTTATACTTTTAGTTGACTACCTTTCAGTACTTACCCCTTACTTGCTAGAGAATGCCTTCATTCTCTCCCATCCTTCTTCTCTCCTCCCTTCCTTGCTTCCTCTTTTCCTCCCTTTTTCTTCCCATCTTCCCCTGCTCCCCTCCGGCCTCTATCTCTGTCTCTTCCTTTAATTCTTTCCTGCTCTTTCTTCTTCCTTCTTTTTTCTTTCCGGTTACTTGAGATGGAAAGAGAGCTGAGGCACATCACAGGCCATTTTGTCTTGTGACTTTTGAGATAGTGTCTCCCTACATTGCCCAAGGTGACTTCAAATTTGAGCTCTTCCTGCTTTAGCATCCTGAGTAGCTGGGATTACAGATGAGTGCCCCGGTGGCCACCCTACCCATGTGAATGGTTTTGATTTTGTTTCTTGTAGCACTAGGATGAATCCCTGACTCATCTATCATTGAGCTGTATCCCCAGCCATTTGTAGTTTTATTTTCTTGTTGAGACAAGGTGTCATTAAGATGCTTGGGCTGGACTGGGCTGGAAGTGCTCCTCCTCAGCCTCCCTCGGTGCTATGATTGCAGTGCATCTGTACCTGAGTAATGAGTCTTTCAATTCAGTTTCCTTACTCCACATCACAGGTGTGAACCCTGTTTCTGGGCTAGACCTCGATTCCGATTTTGGGTTCAGCCTTCTCTGTAGATAGCTTTCCTTATAAATCTCCAAATCCTTGTCATTCTAATTGGTGACTCCATCCTTATCTAAGATTCAGGTTAGCGTGATCCTTTGTAAGGTGATTCTGTATCCTCTCAACTGCTTCTGCATTCCTTATCTCTGTCAAATTCACAGTACCATACTCCTGGGCCTCATTCAGTCCTCAGGGTAATGAAGTGGGAAGTATCAGGCAGTGGCATCTTACCATTTCTTTTCATCTCTTGCAAACAGCCTTGTCACTGTGCATTGCTCTCCCTTCCCATTGTGACTCTTAAGTCAGGTCCCCTTTGTGGTTGTCCAGATGCTTATACTAGGGGCTGGGGATATAGCTCAGTGGAATAAGCGCCTGCTTAGCTAAGCGCAGGGTCCTGAGTTCAATCCCCAGTACCAAAAAAAAAAAGGTCTACAGATGCTTGTACTCCACTGTGTACCTGACAAAGCGCAGTTCTGATCATGCCTGACACATGAATAATCTTTATTTTTTAAAGAAGAAAAAAATCCAGCAAAGACAAAAACAAAACAGCACAAAAACAATAAAAACAATACACAATTTCAAAACAAGATGATAGGAAATAGTGGTTGTTATATTATATACTGTTATCTTCAACGAAGTTGCTCAGATTACCAGATGTGAGAATGCAAGATTGATCAATTAAACATTAACTGTTCCTTTCAATAAACCACTAGAAATTAGTACTACAATTATCTTATCTATCTTGTACATATATTTCCCTTCCTTCTTTTCCTCTTTTCCCCATCCCAATTGTTGCTGTTGTTTTTTTCGGTACTGGGAATTGAACTCATGACCTCAGACTTGCCAGGTAAACACTTAAGCTGCTGAGCCTCATCCCCAGCCCTGTTCTTTCCTTTTTAAAGAAAGAGTAACAATAATGAAATCGAGTTTGGAAACAGGTTATTAGGACAGTTTAAATAGTTGGTACATTGTGTGCTGTTCTCTTCCTAGTAATTATTCAGAATAGAAGATGCATGCTGTCTTATCTATACAATGTTAGCATAAGACTTTGTTTTTAATGAACTAAGAAAAACTAGCTATATAGCAATCTTAACTATTTTGTATGTATGTGTATTTTTTCCTTTTTTCCTTACTTCATTTCCTCTTCCCCATCCCAGTTTGTCTTTCTTTTGAACAGTTTGTTCTAAATTTGCAATATCTATTGTACATTTCAGATTGTATTTACTTGTTCATTTTTTCACCCAGTGAGACAATATGATGTTTATACATACGGGTCTGATTTATTTCACTTATGAATATGGTCTCAAGTTGCAGCCATTTACCTGTGAAAGACTCCACTTTATCCTTTTTATGGCTGAGTAGTATGCCATTATATAAAAAAAACACATCTTTTTTTATCTGTTTTTCAACTGATGGACATCTGGGTTGTTTCCAAGAACGAGCTATTACAAAGTGTGCTGCTATAAACATGGGTGCACATATACCACTGTGGTATGATGATTTTAATTCTTCTGGGAAGATACCCAGAAGTGGAATAGCTGCATCAAATGGGACCTCCAATCTCAGTTTTTTGAGGAATCTCCACACTGATGTATACAGTGGCTATACCAGTCCACACTCCCAACAACAGTGGAGAAGGGTCCCTTTTTCTCCAAAGCCCCTCCAGGATTTGTTATCAGTTGATTTTTTAATGATAACCATTCTTCTGGGGTGAGATGGAATCTCAATATCGTTTTAATTTGCATCTCTCGAATGACCAATGATATTGAACATTTTTTCATGTGTTTGCCATTTGTATTTATTCATCTGAGAAATGCCTGTTCATCTGTGGTGCCCACTTTTGAATTGGGTCTTTGAATTTGGGGGTCCTGATTTTTTTTAATTCTTTATGTTCTGGACATAAGTCCTTTGTGGAACAACTGGCTATAATTTGGCTATAATTTTTTCCCACTCTGTGGGTTGTCTTTTCACTGTGTTGGTGGTTTCTTTTGTTATGCAAAAGCTTTTTAGTAGGGTGAGATCCCATTTGTTGATTCTTTCTACTATTTCCCTTGTGCTCCGGGTTTTGTTCATGAAGTCTCTGCCTATACCTTTGTCTCCGAGACTTCTACCTACTTTCTCTTCCAGTAGATTTAGTGTTTCTATGTTAATATTTAGATCCCTGACCCATGTTGATTTTAGTTGAGTGCATGGTGATAGACATGGGTCTAGCTTTAGTCTTTGACATATGGAAAGCCAATTTTTCCATCACCATTTATTAAAGAGACTATCTTGGGCTGGGGATATAGCTCAGTGGAATAAGCGCTTGCCTAGCAAGTGCAGGGTCCTGAGTTCGATTCCCAGTACCGCCAAAAAAAATAAATAAAATAAAGAGACTATCTTTCTTCCAGTGTACATGTTTGGCTCCTTTGTCAAAGATAAGGTAGATGAGTGTGTTTGGAGATGCCTCTGCATCTTCTGTTCCACTGATCTCAGGCCTGGTTTTTTTTTGCCAATACCATGCTGATTTTATCACAGTAGCTTTGTAGTGTAATTTCAGGTCTGGGACTGTGATGCCCCCTGATTTGCTTTTGTTATCCAGAATTCCTATTGCTATTCTAGGTCTTTCTGGCTCCAAATGAATTTCAGGAATGTTCTCTCTAGGTCTGTGAGGTATATTAATGGTATTTTTTCATTGAGATTGCATTCAATCTATATAGCAGTTTTGGAAGTATGGCCATTTTTCACTATATTGGTTCTTCCTTTCCAAGATCAAGGAATATCTTTCCATGTTCTGATATCCTCCTCAATCTCCTTTTTTAAGGTACTGTAATTTTCACTGTACAGATCTTTTACATCCTTTGTTAGATTCATACCTAATGTTTAATTTTTTTGGATGATATCGTGAAGGGTATACTTGCCCTAATTTCTCTCTGTGTGAGATTGTTGCATGTGTATAGGAATACTTTTGACTTTTGAATGTTATCTTTGTATCCCACTACACTACAGAATTTGGATATTAACTTTATAAGAGTCTTTTGGTGGAGTTTTTGGGATCTTCTATGTAGTATCATGTCATTTGCAAATAATTATAATTTAACTTCTTCCTTTCCTATCCTTATCGCTTTTATTTCTTGCTCTTGTCTAATTGTTCTGGCTAATGTATCCAGAACTATATTGAATAGGAGTGGTATTAATGGGCATCCTTGTCTTGTTCCTGATTTTAGAGTGCAAGCTTTCAGTTTTTGATCTTTTAAAATGATATTAGATGTTGGTTTGTCATAGGTGGCTTTTATAAGATTGATGTCAAGACCATCTATTCTAATTTTCTGTAGTGTCTTTATCATGAATAAAAGTTGGACTTTGTCAAAAGTTTTTTCTGTGTCTCTTGACATAATCATGTGGTGTTTGTCTTTGGTTCTGTTAATAATGGTATATTGTGTTTACTGATTTTCATATGTTGAACCATCCCTGCATCCCTGGTATAACTCGTACTTGGTCATGATGTATAATCTTCTTGATGGTTTGCTGAAATCTGTTTGCCATTATCTTGTTAAGGATTTTTCCATCTATATTATTAGGGAGATTGGCTTGTAGTTTTCTTTTTTGATTTAGTTTTTTTCTGGTTTTGGAATCAGGATAATACTTGCTTCTAGGAATGACTTTGGAAGTACTGCTTCCTTTCAATTCCTTAAAGAATTTCAGCATTAGTGGCAGTAGTTTCTCTAAATTTTTGGTAGAATTCCACAGTGAATCTGTCAGTGCCTGGGGTTTTCTTTGTTGGTAAACTTTTAATTACATTTTCAATTTCATTGGCTGTTGTCCAGTTTAGAATTTTATTTTCTTGATTTAGTTTTGGTAATTCAACTGTGTCTAGAAATCTGTCCATTTCTTCTGTGTTTTCCATCTTATTAGAATATAGGTTCTCATAGTAGGTGTTGATGATCTGGATTTCAGTGGGATCTGTTGTGATTTCCCCCTTTTCATTCCTAATTGCTTGGATTTGTGTTTTTCCTTTCCTCTTTTTGATGAGGTTGGCTAATGGTTTATCAATTTTATTTTATTTTTTTGAAAAACCAACTTTTTGATTCATTGAGTTTTTGTACTGTTTTCTTAGTCTCTTTTGCATTGATTTCTGCTCTTTATAATTTTCTTCCCTCCTATGAGCTTTGGGTTTGACCTGTCAATAATCTACAGTGGCTTCCTATTTCTAAATGCATACTGTTCACAGTCTTTTGCCTAGCATTCATGGCCCTCCATGAAATGGAATTAACCTACTTTACTGAAACCATCTGTTTTAAGCTCTTTGTTCCAGGCAAAATGAAGAACTTACTGTTTCCTGTGCATCTCTGAAATGTCTTCACCATTCAGTTTTTGCTTGAAAAAGCCATTTGGAACTTACTGATGAAATCTTCTCCAATGCACCTCTTCATCTAGAAAAAAATCCCTGTCTCCCTTTGCTTAATTCCCTGACACTTCACCTGCACATGTTTTCAGTGTTTACATTTATATAACAGTATTCAAAGTGGGCAGGATCAGTTATACCCAGATCCCATGGGAGTGAGCCCTGACACCAGTTGCTAATGTTTTTTGGGAATGCCTGCTTGGGAAACCTGGACAGACAGCTATGATGGGCATGTGAAAGAACTCCAGATGAGATATTTTTTTTTTTTGGTACCGGAAATCAATGGATAAGAGAATGTTATGGTTTATAGATAAATATTCCTCTAAAGCCTCATTTGATCATAGGTGGGAAACTTTGGAAGGGAAATTGGATCACGGGACATCATAGCTGACTTTTGTGTTAGGAGGTGAGCAGCGATCTGGAAGGTTTTATCTCCCTTCCTGGCTCCTCCTTTGACTGCTCTGCTTCATGAATGCCATAAGGTAAGCAGCATTCGTTTGCCCAGGCCGTTCCTCCATGCAGCCTCTACCCTGGAACCAGCCGACTATGGACTGAAACCTCTATAAAATGTGAGCCAATAAAACAACTTTTACGTTGTGATGCTGGATATTGTGTGCCAGTGGCAATGAAAGTGACTTAGGACAGGGAAAAGAATGACTAAGTCATAGCAGAATGGGATTGAGGACCCTGCATGAGTTATCCCAACCAGTCACAGGAAGGGGAAGTGTGAAAGCACAGATGTGCAGTAGTATCAGAGTGTCATCACTAAAGACATAGTATTCATATAGCCAGAAATACTGTGCTGTGCACTCAAAATTTGTTCAGAGGATAAATATGTAGTAAGTGTTTCTACCACAAAAACAAGTACAAGGGGACATAACAGTCCTTGGAGGTGTTGGTGGTGGACATATCTTCTACCTTAATTGTGGTGATTGAGTCACTGGTGTTTGCGAATGTCCAGAGTTGTGAATAAAATGTGTAGAGCTTTTTGACCGGTTACACCTATGATGATATAAAAGAAGGAAATGAGTGAAGTGCTATCTAATAACTAAAGTTCTGTGGTGACATTCTCCTGTGCACGCTAGAACTGCAGGCCAAAGAGAAAATATGACTCTGAAAGTTACCGGAACCAATATGAGGGGTAGAGGCCAAAGTAGAGTTGAATCATAAGCCCTGCAGCCCCCAGTAGTGGGCTTAGATGTTGTTTCCAGAATGGAAACATAGGTGAACACAAGAATTTCAGTCCCATACAGAATCAAATCAAGAAGAGAGGTAGTCAGTGGTTTATTTCTGCCCTTCCCGAGGCTGGAGTCTGCTCTAGGTTAGATTGAAATCTGAATCTGTTGATTTTATAGATGTGGGAAAGACCTAACACATTCCTTTTGTCCCTGATGTCTATTTCTGCAATATTTATTTGACCTTCCCCACTGCTTTGCAAAGTACTGAATCCAGGATTTCATCTTGTTCACTTCCCCTCCAAACAAGATCAGTGTGCTGCCTAAAGTGAGGGGTGTTGGTACATGTGGGTTGAGAGAGGAGAGCAGTAGGCCTAGATCTTGGAGTGAAAGAAAGAAAGAACGTGCCTGTGGTAGTTTGGAATGGAGAAGCCGCTGTGGATTTAAAGAGCAAAGTTCTCATTCACAAAGCCTGCAAAGGCAGCCATGAGATGAGGATGCCACGCTAAGGAAGATGGGAAGGGTACAAGCTTTGCTCCAAAAGGGTGTCAGAGAAAGAGAGTTGGAGGTATCCTTGCTCAGTATGTATAAGGGGGAGATTCTCTGTATGTGTAGAAGTCCCATACATATTGGAGAGAAAGGAAACTTACTAGATAACGTAAATTAGATCATTACATGCACAATCTAGCGAATATATAATGTAGATATTGTTATAAGGTTGCTATTAAAAACAAAAATAACAGCATAAAACATCATGAACTGAGATGTTTGAGATTGGTTCCCTGCCCTGGCAAAACTCCACTATTTTGTGTACAGTTTTTCAGAAATATATGGGCCAATCAGTACATAAGGTGAATTTTTTTTTTCTTTTTTGGCAGTACTGGGGATCGAACTCAGGACCTTGTGCTTGCTAGGCAGGCGCTTATTCCACTGAGCTATATCCCCAGCCCCCATAAGGTGAATGTTGACAGAAGTACATGACAGTAAAAGACACAATACCATTAACCCCCTCAGAATACTGCTCCGTGCTTGAGACACACTTAAACACCCTTCTTAGCACTTTCGGAAGCAATCTGGAGGTGCGCTTTCGTGTCTTTGTGAGGGGCGATGAAAACCTGGATGACTGCTGCTAGTGAGTGCCACCCCAGGGACAGACTGAATAGCAGTTACATTTGATGCGTCCTCACCGTCTTGTGGAAGTGGCATCATGCAACTTCTGGTTCATCCAAAAGCAAAAATGACCATGAAGTGGAAATGTTTTTAATCAATTCAGGACATGGAGGCGGCCGCCACTGTGCAGCTAAGTACTTTGTGTGCAATTGCTGGGAAACCCTACTTTCTTGTTTCCATGCCCTCACTGCTATTCTATGAATTTAGATGACCACTAATACCCCAGGTGTTTCTTGATGCTTAGCTCAGAACTCTCCTATCTATTCCTGACTTTGTAATCTGAACTTGGTATAGGCAAATCATTCTTTACTTTTTATATTCCCTTTTTGGGGACAGAGTGTGATATGAGATCGATATTAGGGGCTTTACACTGAATTACAGGCCGAGCCATCTTTTTCTTTATATTTTATTTTGAGACACTGTCTGATTAAGTCTCTATATTGCAAAGGTTGGGCTTGACCCTGCAGTTCCCTGCCTCAGCCTCCCAGAGTGCAGGGGAAGACAGGCTGGAGCTGGGAGGTCTAGGCACAGGCAGGGGCCTCTCGCCCTCCCAAGTTCTGAGCGCTACATACGTAAGGGGTGTTTCCAGGCTTCATGCTGTTGCCTCGCGACTCTTCCCACCGCTTCGCCCCCACAGAGCCAGCTGGGTGCGCAGCTGGGCTCCGGGGCTTCTGGCTGCTGAGGGCTAAGTCCACAGTTGTGCGGAGCGCTGCCAGCTCCTTTGCTCTTCAGGATGGCGGTAGGTGATAAACCGCACCCTCTCTTCAGAGGTCTGCATCTCGGTCTTGCAGGGTGAAGGCGGCTCCAGTTTTCTATGATGTTGCGTGCTCGTGCAAGTGCCGCGTGCTTTCTTCAGCAGCTCGTATTGGGTGTATTTTGAGTTTCCTGACGATATCTTAGCAGTTAATCCTCTTTGAGCCTCTGGAAGAACTTTGGTTCTTTGCTTTTGTTCTTCGTTTCCTTTTCTCTAAATTTTTCCAGTTTCTGTCCCTTTTGTGCTTTGTCTAGTTTTCTTTATTCTGACGTGTGTTTTTCACTCTTACTCATTTCCTTTTTTCAGTGCCTTTTTAGTTTTCTTTATTCTCTGTTGCTCTTTCCATTTTCTTTGTCCTTTGGTTTCTTTCTTTTTTCTTTTTTTGTTTTGTTTTTGTTTTTGTTGCAGTACCAGAGATCGAACTCAGGACCTTGCACTTGCCAGGCTGGCGCTTAAGCCACAGAGCTTTATCCCTGGCCCTTCATGTTTTTATTTTGAGATAAGGTCTTCCTCATTTGCTAAGGTGCCCAAGCTGGGCTTGAACTTTTATTTTCCTTTTAACTTATCTTTATTTACGGAACAATAAAAAAATTCCTTGTAAAATAATGAGAAAACAATAGTTAACACAGTTGTGTATCGTTATCTTGAAAGTAGTGGCTCAGAGTATAAGATATAAACCAAGAAGGGTCTTAGAAAATATAAACAAACAGAAAACAACGTAACACTTCGATGCTGCTGCTTCAGGTTCCTGTAGTGCTGGGCCTACAGGTGTTTGTTGCCCTGTGAGTTCACCTTCTTGCCTGGAGAAATTCGTCAGTATATTTTAGGGTTTCCTTTTTAAGGAGATATTTGAAATGCATCTGCTGCCTCTTCAAAGGTAGTGAGGCCTGCTTGTGTTTTGCTTATAATGTGTGCCGGATGATCACCACATCTGAAGGTGATTTCTCAAGTGTTTTCTCCTTAGTACTTCACTGAATTGTGAGTGTGGCCATTTTTCACTGGCTGTTGGTCAGTGCTCCTGAACAATTGTTTGTGGGCGCTGCCCAATAGTTTAGCGTGAAAACCTCTTTATTCAGAAAGGGTTTGCATTTGAACGCAGGTGGGAAGTGTCCTATAAGTCTGGGACCTGGTGACACTAATTTATACTAGGAGTTTTTTTGGAATTTGGGCTGCAGTTTCCATCAAGGTTCAATCTGTGGATGACATGTCTTTTCATGTGGTTGTTCTTTTGAGACAGGGTCTCACTGTGCAGTA
>PVLD010032305.1:0-14798 GCA_004027595.1 Dinomys branickii
GCCAGTTTTATTTTCCTTAGTGTTTTTATTTGGGATAGAATTCCTTCAATTTCCATTTTTTCCTGAGAGTAAACTGATTTTTATCTCTTCTCTACTTTTTAATGCTGGTCATGAACTTGACTGAAGACGAGCTTAGAGATCGGTACAGCACACTTCTGGGTATGTTGCTGTAGATCATCTTGGGAAGTAAATCTGGTGCTCGGCCTTTTCTTCTCTGGTGCTCTTCCTCAGCACTCTGCTTCCGGGCCCCACAAAAGGAGCAGCTTTCTCTGGCTTGCTCTTCAGCCACAAGGTTTCTGCCTTGGAGCCAGTGAGCATGGACTGAAACCCCAAAAAACTGAGTCAAATAAATCAGATTTTCTTTACATTGTGGGCATCTTATACTTTGTTCCAGCAACAGGAAAGCTGACTGATGAAATTCCCGTGCCCATTTGATTGCCAACCCCCTTAGGAAGAGGGTGGCATTGTGTGGCTCCACCTCTGTGTTCCCCACTTTCCCCAAGCATGCTGTGAGACAGGGTATTTCACTTCCGTATTTTGCCTAGTGGTTATATGTCTGCTTGACAGAATATGAAAATTTGGTTAGCTGTGTGATCAGCCAAAGGACAGCTACCTCAGGATTTAGGTAACAAACTAAACAGTATTCAAATTTTATAAGGGAGGGCTTTTAGTACAGGGAAGAAACTGCTTTAAAACAATTGGAAGAACTGGAGGAATAAAGGTTAAGCTGCAAACAAGTACTAATAAAAATAAATACATAAAAATTAGAAACGAAGTGAAACAACTTAAGTATACTTTCCCCCTGTGTTACCTAAGAAAAATAAAATAAATGTACCTTATGTTATTCAAATGGTGACCAACTCACAGTGGGAGCACTGTTATGTAGTTTTCCTGTAATAAAAACACAGTCACTCCTAATAAAACTCCCCAAACAGTACAGTTATTGGGAGTGATTTTGATCAAAGACATGACTGAATCAGGGATGAGAAGGAATGTTTTCGTTAGTTCTTCATAAAAGTTCCTCAAACATTCTTCTTTGAAGATATATCTTTTGAAAGATTCTATGCTTTTACAGAATAAGCTACATTTACTGTGATTCCCTAGTGCTTAATTTTTTCTACAATGTCTTCTGATTTATTAGGAATTTTAAAAATGCAAATATGAGCAAGGTTTAAGAGTTGATGTCAGGCTATAACTAGTTCACCCATCTGCCTCTTCTTCCTTCAGAGCAAGACGTCTTCAAGGGCTTCACCTACCTCTTGTCCCTGTCGTTTCTTATCACTTGCTTCTTTTTCTCCACAAGGTGCCACCTAAATAACCAGGCCTATCTCATGATCTAGTCTACTCAGCACCAAAGTAGGAAATATTTACACAAGCAAAAGCGAACAGTGCCTGACTTACTGTTCAGCTTTCCTTTCCACAGTCAGCTGAGTTCCTCGTCTGAGAAGCTTGTCCACAGTCAGCCGAGTTCCTCGTTTGTACCCCCTCCCCCATACCAGGGATCAAACTCAGGACCTTGCACTTGGCAGGCAGGCACTTCATCCACTGAGCTGTACCGCCAGCCACATTGTTTATGCGCTTGTGGCGAGGTGGAGACCTCGCGGTGGAGCAGCGCAGTGGACGAAAGCTGCCTAATCTACCTCATGCAGGCAGGAACGAGGGGGAGGGAGCCGGAGAGGAAGGGCACGTGAGGAGACCCGGTCCCCACGACCGCATGCTCATGATGAACGCCCCTCACACAGACTCCACCTCCTGCCTCTGCCTCTTCCTGATAGTGCTGTTCTTATGATCCACCAGTGGGCTCATCTGCTGGATGAAGCCAGAGCCTTCATTTTCCGATCACTTCCCCGAAGACCATCTGATGGCGGCCAGAATTTCAGCACATGAATTTTGCGAACATTTCAAATCCAAACCGTAACACTGTCTCTGATTTTGTTGAGTACTTTTAGTAATGGTTTCAGCCTGGTTCCCCTAGTTTCCTTATGCGTGTTTGTGTTGGTTTTATTCCAGGAAGGAAGAGGCAGAGGGAAGACTGCTTATTCTTCTGATGTCCTCCCGGACGAAGACACTGCCCCAAAAAGGCAACAGACAACAAAGACCCTGGTGGACTATTTATTTATATTAGTGCTGGTAAAATTATTACTAAACAATTTTAGTTTAATACAACTAGTTTCTCAGTCACTTTTCCCTTACTTCTGTTATGCATTCCTGCTTGCTAATATCCAAAGCCTTATAAATCAAGACATTTCCGTGGAGTGCCACAGTGCATTGGCCAAAATTGCCTATTGTAGTCATCTAAAATGTCTTGTTTCCTGAGATTTATTGGCAAGAAGAATGATATGGACACACCTGTATTCATAAGAGAACAACTTATATTTAAATGCTTCCTGAAGATATTTTTCCAAGAGGAATTCATGTTTACATATTTTGTTCCATTTTTTAACATGATGCCACATTCCTTCCTCATAGTCCTGCAGTTTTCTCTCTATCTGTAGCAAATCCATTTATAGGTGATGATTGCATGAAATGGAAAGAATGTGTTATGTTTCTAATGTAAAGCAGGTATATTATTCTTGGTAGTGGCTCACAGGCATGCTCTCTGTACTAGAGACAATCATTGGACACCACATTCTATACTACTGAACCTTACAGTCAATGCTATGTCCTTATTACACTTCCTTAACTTCCTTCGTGTTTCTCTTGAGCTAGAGGGGATGGGTCCATTGTGCATGTGAATCATGGTTCCGATTCAAAGAAATTTGCAGGTAAAGGGCTAGTGCATGCAGCTCTCTTGACCCTTAGATGATATGCTGCATCAGTTTTAGTTCTAGAAGATAGACTTGATTCCCCTGCTGCTGCTTATGTTAGAGGTGACTTTGAGGAATATCCTAATGTGAACACTTTGTGCATAAGATTGTGGGTTTCTTTCTTTTTGGCAGCATGGAGCTTGCTCTTCTCCGTGTGTCTGCAGGTCCTTACTAACTAGCATCAGGCCTCCTCACGCCCCACAGGTCAGCTGACAGTGCTCTCCCTTAGGCTACCAGAAAAGGAGGTGCTGTGAGCGTTCCAGCGGCCCATTGCTTTTGGCTTCATCCTCTCCTGTTACTCTGAAACTTTAAAAAGTCCATTCCCAAAACATGCCAGAACTTTGTGTAGTTAGTCTAAAAATTAAATTTCCCCAAAGTTTTATCCCAATGTGACATTATGAACAAACTTAGTATTGAGAAATATGTATAATAATTCTGACTGGCTCAACTTCTGAATTTGAGTCCAGTGACCACTACCAGATTCATTTCCTCTCTAGTGAAATGAGAAAACAAGATTATCTCTCTTCTCTTATAAATTTATGACTCTATAACAACTTGCAACATTGGATAAATTTACTCATGGAAATTATTCCATTTCTATGCATCTACACAGCATGTCTTTATAACTTTTCAGTATGAATATCTCTTCTTATTCCATATTTCTATTTCCTATATTATTCTTGTCTTTCAAAGACTGAGGGGCCAAAAATTAAGGGATTGTTATAGCTTCCTTTGCCCTAAATTTACCTTGCCATATTTTAAATCCATTGAATCCAAATGTCTTTGCTACAATTGCATCTCAAAAGTTCACAACACTTGCATGTGACACTCTTTTCCTTTTTAAGATGACCAGGAAGGATAATCAACGTTGTTTCATATTTACTCTGCTTCCTCTTGAGACATTAAACTTTTTAATGTCTCTAATGAATATTTGAAAGTGAACTAATGTCACTTGACAGCAATAAAACAGCCATGTCTATTTTTCTTCTTTTATTGTCTCTTTAGTGGACTGGGGAGAATTGAGTAATCCAATCAGATGTTTAGTATTCCTCAATAAATATGGGAGATGAGGTAGATAATGGGAATGATTTTTCTGTGTAATACTATAGAAACATTATGTAACAGAATGAATAAAATATGTTGTCAATACTTCAATAAAAATGCTCAATAATTTTTTATTTTAAAGATAAAAGATTGAAAACATTAACAAACACACATACATTTAGAAAATAACACAAAAACAATACAAGCAATATAGAATCTCAGACAAGGTGATAGGAAATTAATAATGCTTATTGTATTACATATTGATATCTTCAAATTGGATACTCAGATAAATAAATATAGACATGTAAGATTGATCATACACTTTAACTGTTTCTCTCAATAGAGCAATAAAAGTCAGTAGTACAACTGTGTTAGCTACCCTGTCTATGCATACATACATATTCTTCCCCTTCTTCCTTTTCTCTTTTCCCTCAGCCCAGTTATTCTTTCGTTTTGAGCAGTTTCCTTTTGTTTCACAATGTCCATTGTACCTCCTAGATTTTATTCACTCTTTCAGGTTCTTATACTAGTGAGACATGCACTTTCACAGCATTGAGAATGAATCAAAGACTTTCATTATTTCAAAAGTTTGCATTATTTTAACTTAGTGACAATGGAATCACTGTAGATGGATTTCTGAATCTGAGTTGAAAGGTGACCATGAAATTCTATTTAAAATTGGTGGCACTTGGAAGCCCATTTAGAAGCCTCAGAGGGGAGGGTCTTAGGGCTGATGTTGCTGTTCTTCTGGGAAGGTGAGGGTTGCTCCTACTAGCAGCTATCCCTAAGCTGTTAGAGATATACTACAAAAATGTTAACAAGTCTCTCTAATTCTGAACATATAACATCTAGACTAGGTTTTTTATGCCTTCATACTGTTAACATTTTGGAGCAGATAATTCTTTCTTATGAAGGTGTTGTACTCTGGCTTTGCAAGGAAAACTATTTAATACAAGACACATAATTTATAGGATTATTTTGTAATAGTCACCCAAATAGTCAAATACAAAAGAGTGCAAGAAATCTGTCCACACACTAAAGACCCAAAGAATCCAGCGAAGGTCTGGATCCCTTGGAAATATTCTACATGAGTCCAGCTGAAGACCTAGAGCCCATGACAATGCCCTTCCCCAGTGAATCCAACAGGAGGCCTAGAGCCCACTGGTTTCATGCAAGTCTGTTTCATGGATCTACATTACTAAGGCCCAAAAGGTCAGTGGTGGAAGCTAGAAAGTCTCCTGCCAGTGGGTGAACCATCTGTGCTAGGAGGCTGAGAGATCTTCCCTGGAGCCAGGAAGTGACACTCAAATTAAGAACCAGAGCTTCCTGGAAAAGTACCACAGCCATCCTTAGCTACAATGAGGGTCCCGAGTCCCTCCAATGATAACAACTGAGTTCATATCAGGAGAGCCAGCATGACAAGCTTCTCCAGGAGAACCAAAAGCCCCTCTTCTTCCTCTCCAGCTCTCCTTTTTATGTTGTTGGCAACAGTCCTCAAGTGGACCTCCCGCACCCAGCACCATGCTTACTCAGCTCAACTGGGTGTTACATGTTGATCACCAGTTGTCAGTCCATCACAGAAGGGCTATTTTGGAGGATTTCAGAATGTTCAGCCCTCTCTCCCTAGAAACCAGTACCCTTCTAGTTGTGACAACCGAAAATGTCTCTACCCAACATCAAATGTCTCCTGAAGGGAAAATGCCCTCTCCCTCCTCGCCGCTCCATTACAAAACTGTGACTTGAGACAACGCAATGTTTTCTCTGCTTTCAATTCTGCTCTGGGATTGCCCTGCATGTTTCTTACATGGTATCCATTTTGGTAAGGAATTCCTGGAGTGGTCAGTAGTCCTGTGTTTGCAGAAGGATTGTATTCATGGTTATTTCTGCTCAGGTACCTGGAAGCTGGCTGGGGCTGGTCCTGGATAGGTGGACACATTTTTCTGGCACTTCATCCAAACTTTCTAAAGTATGTAGTGTTGCTTACAGGAAGTTGGACAATTATCCCTCCCCTTTGGAAGCCTTGGAAAATATAATTAGGTTTATACCACCTATTGCTTTAAAGCTCTTCAGGTTTTCTTCCACAGTCTCTGCAAAGTCCTTCCAGCTTTTGCCCATATCTGGAGCATGCTTATATCTCTGTAGCTACTCCGCTAGGTTTTCAGTGCCATTTTAAACACCAAAATCTGCTTTGATATCTCATTTTACATAGGAAATTACTGCAAACTTTATGACATAAAACAATAATAATCCTGAGTATCTTACACAGTGGTGTTAGGAGATAAAACGTTGCTTGTTACATGGTTCCAATGCTTGACTCTCCCCACTGACAGAGCTGACAGTCATGACACCAGGTAGCACTGCAGTCATCTGAGGCTTTGCCTGGCAACGGACAATGCATTTCCAAGCAGAGCTGCTGTCAGCGGGCATCTTCAGTCCCTCACTAGGGGCTGGCAGTAGGCTGGCTTGGGAAAGCCTAGAAGTCCTCATGAAATGACAGCTGGCTTTTTCTAGAGCTCATGAGGTAAGAGGGGGTATAGCAGAAGCTATACTGTATTTGATGACTTAATTTTGCAAGTCAAACTGTTATTTTTTAAAATCTTATTTTTGTATTTTCTATTGGTTCCAAAGTCAGCTCTATCTAGCATGTGAGTAGCCTATACAAATGTGAACACAGGCGGGAGGCATCGCTAAGGACACATTTGGCCCCTGGCTACCATGCCTCAGAGTATGTTTCCCTTGTTTGGTCTTCTCTTGGCAATCAGTCACAAGTTATGCCTCTTTGATTTTTTTTTTTATTAATGAGGTTTTATTGTGGGCCTTTATATTGTGTTCACAAATGCTTTCTGTTGAAGTTCCAAATGAAAAAGTTTGTTTTTTTTTCATTAGAAAGATAAGGTGAGGTTTGAGGAATTTTTAGTGATTAATTTTTGCTTTTGATGACCAAGTACTTGGTTGTCCATCAGAAAACAAATAGTAAGCTAAAGAGAGAAGGAAATATATGGTGAAAGCCAGTCACTTCAGATATAGACTGGGTTAGATCAGGCCCACATTGCATGTTTGAGAGTCTGAGTCTCATTCTTCTGACATGTCCCATGTAAGCCTTTTACTGAGAGCCTGATGTGTCAGTAATTCCTCTACCTTGAAAGGCAGTAAATATACTCTGGGGAAAAGCTAATTGCAGGCTTAGAGGTTGTGACATTTCTACATTATTATACAGGCTCAGATGATAGTTGAAATCTCTTCTGGTTTTACTTTCGCTCAGTAGAGTACTCACATATGGGCCAAAATTGACAGATACAACCATAAGACAGAGTTCCTGGTTCTTTCCTGGCAGCCCTTCTGTAGAAGAAAGTATCCTGTAACAGATAGCATTCTCAGAGAACTCTCCCCCTTTTGACATTTCAGTTCACTGTTTTTTTCCTTCTATACTAATGCTTTGATGTGTGTGCATGGGGATTGGTTGTGTTGGAAGCATGGTCTGTCAGGGAATCTACTGTTTTGTTATTAATATGTTATATCTTAGTTGCAACTACAAATGCCTATAGAATATCATCTGAGAAAAGGAAGAGGCTATGCTCTTTATAATTCTATAGAAAGTTTCACTGGTATTCCCATACATATTGTATGTGTTTTATGTGTGGTCTGTGCTAGTATTTTGCATGTCTCTTTTTTCTAACTTTTTCCAACTTTACAGAAGAAAATCTCAGATTTCTTTGTTGATGTCATTCACCATCATTGTCTAGACCATCCAGACCTCTAAGGGATATTACTCTGGTAGACTCTTTCTTAGCCTTTGTAGAAGTCCCTGTCTAAGTGCGTGCGTTGACTGAGCTACACAGTTCATTATCATAGCCTAATAATAGTATGGGTAAATTATGGCTCTTGGCTGGGCACAGACAGCCTTGACTGGTGTGTGACAGATGAACAGTTTTCCATTGTGTCAATCCTGAAGCCAGGCAGCATCGCAACCCCAGTGAAGGTAGATTATTATGAGGATGAGTATATTTGCTTTGAGGACATATTTTTTTTTTAAATTTGTTCTTAAAAGCTAAATTTGCTTTCCAGGGTCCAAATGATGAAATAGGTCTTGGAAATTTGTGGCATATATTTGTGATAACTCCCAACACTAATGCTAATTAGAAGTCTCCCGAGGCTTTTAGTTTGACAGTTGAGGTTAAGTAGCTGTGTGTGATGACAGAAACCATAAATATGTAAATCCAAATGGGTCACCAAAGCTCCACCTTAAGAACAGTGTATTGTTCATCAGTTAAACACATGGAAATATATGCTGAATATTCCCAGATGTGCAAATGTACTTCTCCTTTGAGACAATAAAATAACAGGAACCAATTTTAAGCATTTTCTTTTCTAGGGGCCACCTACTTGTTCAGTCTCTGTTAGGTCTTAGTTAGATCCTGGTTGTTTGTATCTTTTTTACTCATTTATGTCTTCATACTTTCATCTCTCAATGTTTATGATTTTCTAGTGCAACTCACTCTATTGAACTAAAATCTAGCCTCTCCCTGGTTTCCCACGGAATTTTCCTTTCTTCCATCATGTCTTTGGGGACTGATATCTAGCAGCAAAATTGCCCTTCCTCAAGCTCTTGAAGCTAGGTGAACTCTAACATCCCACTTCTCTCTTTTTTAAACCATTTCTCTAGACTTAATGTACACAGTAGAGTATATGTTAAAGCTTGTCTTTTTATTTACACTACTAGGATTCTTGAGTCTTTGAAATTTATTCTTCCTTTTACTGAAGACCTTCTTTATGCTCCAGGGTCCAGGAGGACGGAGATCTCCATGTGAAATGTCCCTTCGAGGAGGGGACTCCTTAGGTGAACATCTGCTTGGTGCTGGGAAAACTGAGCACAGTGGGTCTGAGCATTTTTTGAATTAGCTAGAGAAAATCAGTGCATTGTCTAAAAATATATTCTGTACTTATTTTCCTTTCACAGTTTTTTCTTCTTTTAGTCTACAGATCTTATCATTTGCGTGTTCCTTCCAAGGGAATGAATTTTTCAAGTGTTTGAAAATGGTTTTAGATGTTCCAAATTCTAAATCCTATCGTGACTTTTCATAACTCTTTGTACTGATTTCTCCAGCCTTGTCTTTACCATCTTCTTTATAGATCATCATATTCTACAATGAGAAAGAATGATTCTACTAAGTCTTTTGGGAAGGGTGAAAGAGAGAGGTTATTTATTTATTTATTTATTTTACTACTATTATTATTATTTGGCAATACTCAGGATTGAAGCAGGACCTTTTCATTGAGCTATGCCCCAGCTCTTTTTAATTTTTTTTTTATTTTGAGGCAGAGTGTTGCTAAATTGGTAAGTTTCCCAGCTGTAGATGAACCAGCCATCTTCCTGTCCCCGTCTTCCAGCATGTTGGGATTGTACTACACACTTCGCTAGGGTAAAGTGATTTCCACTCTATGACAGCATTTTATGCTTTGTTTTATTAACATAATGTAATGTTGTGTTATTACAGCCATATATACATTCTCATTTTCCCTGTGATAGAACAATGGTGGACATTGTTCTGAGTGCTACATATACACCTCAGTCCTCTTACATCTCAGTGTAAAATGCATTGTTATCACTCGTTCTGCTTTGTGGAGGGTGAAACAGGCCAAGAGAGATTAAGTAAGTCTCCAAGATCATTAGTTAATAAGTAGAAGAACAAATTGGTGAGCTCACACACTGGCTCGAGTGCCTGGGTCCCTCTGCCCTGCATCAGCCTGTCATCGCTTTATTTTGTCTTGTGTCTCCAGCACTCATTTCAGTGCATGAGATAGTAACTTCCTTTGTTTTCTTTCTTTAAAGCATTCTAGATGAATAGTACTTTTTTATCAATATAATAATAGTGTAGAATAGAATAATAGTTTTTTATCTATAGTTTCTTTACAACAAGCCTACTGATAAATTCTTAATATGTTACATTTCCACATATATTTTTAACCAGTCTTATTTTGTTCAAATTCCATGTGTTCTGTAGTTGAATTGGGAGGTGAGGTTTGAATTTTGGTTGCAACCTGGTCATTAATTACCTAAGTAACACTAAGTAAGTCTCTGTACCTTTCTAAGTCTAATATGCTGAGTTTTTGAATTGTCTTAAAATGATCTTTAAACTTCTTACAACGGACATTCTTCTGTTTTTTTTTTTAATTTTCAATTACTAGGAACGTAATTCTGGTTCTTTAATTAAATCTTCATTTAACAAACATTTATTGAATATCCGCTATATACAAAGAATGATAGGGTAGCTCCCAAAATGGGAAAACACAGGGAAAAGATTAACATGTTTTTGTCAGGCTGCATGTATTTCTCAGAATATCTCTTGATATTCTTTTAAAAAATAGAGATCACTTTTCTTTCGTGCACCCCCTTGTGATTCCAGATTCCTCTTGAACTTTAGAAATTTATGACTTTAATTATTTCTCTACACAGATTCATTCCTTTGAACAATTCAACTTGTTTTCTAAATAAGAACCATGTTGGTGTTTCATATACAATTGTCTTAACAGTGTCGCCCTGTTGATGTCATTTGTATAATTGTATAACTGTATACTTTTTTCATTTTCATTTTCATTAGTACGTGTTTGCAGGGCGGAACAGCTGCGTTCATCATGGGGAGCCAGCGAGCGCACAGAGCAACGCGGCGCAGTCCTTTCAGTTTCTCCTCCTTGCCCTCTCTTCCTCCGCCCTCCGTCTCTTGGTCCCCTTTTCATTTGATTTGTAAGAAATGGATGCACCCTGTGACTATAATGTTAAGTGAAATAAATCAGACACACGAGCTTACCTGTCATGGTTTCCCTCATATGAGACATGAAGAGTATGAGTAGATCTATAGCTGTACGCTTTAAAATGAGCTGAAAGTGCTGCAGGGTGAAATCCAATTCTAAAGAGCAGGCCCCTTCACTGGGCATGACGGCACATACTGTCATCCCAGCTTTGTGGGATGCTGGTGCTCAAGGGTCCCTTGGGCCTAAAGGTTGAAGGCCAGGCTTGTAAAATAGTGGGACCTTGTTTCAAAATCATAAATAAATAAAAGAGTGGTTCCCAGAATGCATCTTCAGGTTGGACCTCTGCCATGCACTTGAATGTTAATGCTCGCCATTATAGTGATGGCACTTGTTATCTGTCACAGTGCTGTAGATGTGGGTACTAGATGCTTCCTGCTGTGTTCCAGAGGGCCAACTCACTGTAAGTCAGTTCTTAAAGCGTTCTGACCTCATTTACATGTGTGGCATTCTTAATTTAGGCATTAATATTACTGTTAAGAAGTAACATTCACTGTTATTATTGAATATATCTGTATGACAGATAGTATTCTAAGTACTTACATTAAAATATTAATGTACTTAGACCTAGAAAAATTACAAGATTGATTTTATTTTCATTTTGAATTTTTTCTCTTGAAAAGTATTAACAAGGGGCCAGGGATACAGCTCAGTCAAACAAGCACCTGCCTGGCAAGTGCAAGGTCCTGAGTTCGATTCCCTGGTACCTAAAAAAAAGTATTAAACAACTTTCCTGAGGTTGAATAGCTTCTAGCAAGAAATAGAACAGGTGTTTATATCTCAATTTTGAGCTATGTCAGTGTGGTATTAGCTTTCATTCTAACTAGTAAGTAGCGTTTTAACTTTTAACTATATATTATTCCTTAATTCTCTCCACAGAAGTATTTTTTCTATTCGTTGACTAAAATGAAATCTATACTTAAACCAGCTTTATGAATCAATGTTCCACTTACCAAGTTATTTATAACTTTAATGATGAAATGCAATAATGTTTTACAAAAGGTACTAAAATGTATATGTCAAAATCAATATTATTTCCGCATTTTAGCTGGGATGCCCAAGTATTCATAGATGGGAAATACTGCTATTTCTCAAAATTATTTAGAACTAATTTTCCCACGGGGACACCTTTTGGTGCTCGTTGTCTGTCCAAGCATGGAACAGTAACCTGTTCTCACTTATGCACAGAGAGTTACAGCATTCACACAGCCCTGAAAGGAACCCCGTTTTCTTTCTCTACAAATTGTTGCATTTGCTGAATTTTCCATCAGCCTCAGCACAGGGAATTGGTTCCAGCTGCACTTAAGCCAATTTTCTAGAGAAAGTGACATAATTTATACCTTATATTACATAGTTGTTTTTCAATTTTATTTTTTACTAGTACATTTTATTTTATTCTATTGTTGACACAGAGCCTTGCTATGTGGTGTGGGATAGTCTTCAACTCACTATGTAGCCCAGGCTGCCTCAAACGCATGGTGATCCTCCTGTCTCAGCCTCCTGAGTGCTGGGATTACAGGCGTGCACTATCACACCCTGTTCATTTTAGATATACATAAAGATCACGTTTAGCACAGGGAATTTGTACCTGTACACGATATAGCTTGCTGCTTCTTTTTCACCCATTCCCCACCCCTCCCTGCAACCCCTTTTCACCTCCTTATTCACTAAGGCTTTGGTCCTATTTTCCCTTTTGTTCTTTTTTCTTTTCCTTCTTCCTTCTTTCCTTTCCCATATCTTCTCCCTTGTTACACAGTATTTTTGAAGCTGCATTTATTAAAGCTTTAGAGACAAATATGTTTAGGTCTTCTTGGAATTTTTTTCATGGTTTGGATTGATTATTCAGCTCTAACAGATTGCAGCCATTTCTCTTTAAATCTCTCGATATTTTTCTACTGGCAATAAGAAAAATCCTGTAGCCACAATATTTACTATAGAAATATAATTTCTGACAGCCAAGAGAGTGATTGCAGTGGGGCGGACCCTCCCAGCTCCTGAACCCGATCGGCTCGGAGGCAGCTGCGGCCAGGATTTGTTGGAGGCGGTGGAGCAGAGTAAACTCAGAGAATGGGCTCCTCGGGCAGACTGCGCCAATCTGGGCAGCGGTTCGGGATCCCGCTCAGAGCCCTGCCCCCGCAGCTGGTGCCACGCAAACTGTGGCAGCTGCGGTTGGCGGCTCCTGAGAGAAAGCCAAGGAGGCGGAAAAGCACCAGGGAGTGCCAGGATCTTCTGCCAGCATGGATCTCGGAACAGGAAAGCCTAGTGAACACCGCAGCAGGATTTCTGAGTCGGGAAGAAGCTCGATCCAGGGAGATACATCTGAGCGGCATTCCTGTCTGCACGATCCCATGGTGAGTTGATTGGTCACCCTGACCGGTTTTTTCTGAGTTGGGAAGAAGCTCCGCCCAGCGAGGGACATCCGAGCAGCTTTACTGAATGCAGGATCCCCAGGTCAGAAGAGCTGGCTGGGCACCCCGACGGGATTTGTGAGGTGGGGAGGAGCTCCACCCATGGGAGGAACACCTGAGTGGCCCCCTGCCTTCAAGGTCTCTGGGGCGGTGAGCTGTTTATGCACCCCAGCCAGGTCTCGGGGTAGGGAGTAGAAGCGGAAATCTCAGCAGACAGCTTAAGGGACATTCTCCCAAAGAGAAGGAATCATTGGAGCAGCCTTTGCAGCAGACCTTTGCCTGCTGAACTGCCTGGGGAATTTATAGCTCCACATTTTGAATCTGATACCCAAAAATGGGAAAACAGGGGAACAAAACGCAGTCTCAAAACTCAACCCCACCCAGAACAAGTTTTGAATGCAAGGATACAGGGGAACCAGGAAGCCACATACCTGCAAGTTATGAAACGATTGCATCTGAAATGAAACAACTCCAACAGGCCATAAAAGAGCTTAAAGCAGAAATAAGCCACATACCTGCAATGATCTCTCAGACAAAAAATGAGCTGAAAACAATGATGGAAGAAATGTCCCATACACATAGAGAAGAAAAAGATAAAAGACTAGAAGAAAATAGGAAACAAATGGAAGCGTTACAAGAGCAACTTAGGAATGAATTACCAAGAATGAAACAGGTCCAAAGAGAATGCCAGGATTTAAAAACTTACACTGAAAGCTTGCAAAACCACTTAAATGAAACTGAAGATAGAATTTCAGACCTTGAAGACAGCATGGCAGCTTATGAGCGTAAAAGGAAGGATCTCATAAAATTATGAAAGACCCAAGAAAAATCAATTCAACAGCTCCAAGATGAGGCAAAACGTAACAATATACGAGTTATAGGAGTGTGTGAAACAGCAGGAGACCACACAAACGATATAAAAAGAATATTTGCTGAAATAATAGCAGAAAATTTCCCAAACAAGGTAAAAGATACTAAAGTTCAGTTAATCGAGGCATATAGAACCCCAACGATCCATAACCCAAAGAAAAACACACAGGCAAATAATAGTCAAGATCCCAGACATCCAGCAAAAGAACACAAAATTAAAAGCTGCTAGAGAAATGAAACAGATCACCTATAAAGGAAAGCCCATCAGAATCACAGCAGACTTCTCAACGGAAACCATGAAATCAAGAAGAGTTTGGAGCAAGATATTACAGATTCTGAGACAACACAACTTCCAACCCAGACTGATGTATCCTGCAAAACTATCCCTCAAATTTAATGGAGAAATAAAATATTTCCACGACAAAGAACAACTGAAGAACTTCATGAGTGCCAAACCAGCACTGCAAACAGCACTAAAAGATATTCTAGACAGAGAAAAAAGAGACCACAATTCCAAGAACAACAATAGAAATAACTCCCTAAACAGAACAAGTAATTAAACAGTCAGCAAAAGAAGGAAAACAGCAACAGGTAAATAATGACTAGAATAAGCCAACATATAACCATTATAACCATTAATGCAAATGGCCTCAATTCACCAGTCAAAAGGAAAAGATTGGAAGAGTGGATTAAGGAACACAATCCAACGATATGCTGTATACAGGAAACACATTTTACTCAAAAGGAAATCCACAGGTTGAAAGTTAAAGGTTGGAAAACAATTCTCCATGCAACAGGTCCCCAGAAAAAAGCAGGGGTAGCTATTATGTTTGCAAACAATGTAAACTTCAAACCAAAA
>PVLD010032306.1:0-14797 GCA_004027595.1 Dinomys branickii
AGTTTTGTCCACTTGCCTACAAAGTCCCCAAAACTGTCTTTCTTTATAGCTGAATAATATTCCATTATATAAAAATGCCACAATTTTTTAATCCAGTCTTTTGTGGATGGGCACTTGGGTTGCTTCCACATTTTAGCTATTACAAATTGTGCTGCTATAAACATGGGTGCACATATATCAGAGTGATATGATGTTTTCATCTTATTCTATCAGGCAACTACACTTTTAGAAATAAATCTAAAGACAGTGAACAGGGATGTGGGCAAAGATCATATAAAAAGTGTTCATTGTGATGGTATCAGTTAACATAGAAAAGTGAAAAAATACAAATGCCCTAAAATAGTCCAATGATTAATAAATTATCATGTATACCTACAATAGAACAGAGACAACAATTTAATCTCATATAACTGAAGAATATTAATGAGCTTTGTTAAAAACATAGTTGGAAAAGAATTGATTATGGATCTGCATTTAACTTTAATATCTTTCTATGAACAATAAATATGAAAAAGTTCATAAATCCATGTTTATCTGTAAAACCGGAGTTGTCTAATGAACCAAAAAGGTTGTTATTTAAAATTCAGTTCACAGCTCCTTCACGACAAATACATGCCACTGAAGAAACTGAGAAGTATAACACTAAAGATTAATTTTTCCTCCAAATTTCCACAGATGTCCTTTTCTATCCTCCTCTTCTTGCTCAGAGGAGAATAAATTCTTCTATCTTTCATATCAATCTTACTTTGACTTACTTACTCTGCCTTTTCCATTATCTTTAGATACCTGTTTCTAGTGCTTAGAGCTCTGGTAGCCCATCTTCTTTGCGCTGCTAAATAGATGGGATTCTCCAGTTTCACTGAAAGAAAAAAGTGATAAATTGGTCCATTCATTCTTTACTCTCCATCTTAAAGAATTTTCTGCTTTATAGAATTTTCTCAAGTTTTCACATTTTGACAAAAACATCTATTAATGAAAATGAAGTCTCATCTCACTCAAAGATTTTCAGTAAGTGGGTAGTAAAACAAGATGTTAGGGTTTACACTGCAGAGGTTTGTTTGGAGATTCCTCAGCAAACTAGGTCTGAAGGTCCCATTCAACCCAGCTATCCCCCTTCTGGGGATTTTCCCAGAAGATCTGAAAACAGCATATCACTGTGATATATGTGCACTCATGTTTATAGCAACACAATTTGTAATAGCTAAATCATGGAAACAACCCAAATGTCCATCCACAGAGGACTGGATTAAAAAACTGTGGCATTTTTACACAATGGAATATTATTCAGCTGTAAAGAAAGACAATCTAGGGGCTTTTATAGGCAAATGGTCACAATTAGAGACCATACTCATAAGTGAGGTAAACCAGATGAGCATGTGTAAACAGCGTATAGTATCATTAGTGTAGGAACCTGGAGGTGAGAATATAGATCGGGAGGTATGAAGGGGGACTGCTCAAGGGTAGAGAGCAATCAGGATGAAGGGAAGGAGAGGAGGAAGAGGGGGATAGCTGAGTAGGTATGTATGTATGTGCGGGATGCCTGACGTGGTTGCACTGTTGTCTCGTGTCATATTGATGTGGGAAACAATCGGTGATTAGTTGTTTGATCAACCTTGTATGTCTATTTGTATTGTCCTGAGTATATACTTTGAAGCTACCAACGTGTAATACAACAACCATTGTTGATCCCCTGCCACCTTATCTGTAGTTCGGATTTTGTACTGTTCTTGTGCCACTGTGTGTATGTTTGTTAGTGTTTTTGTTCTTTTACTTTTAAAATTAAAAAAAAAGATGTTAGGGTTTAAAGCTTATAGACAGCTCACTATAAAAGTATGTAATACTTAGCGTTCTGTTTTCAGCATAACAGACTCACATACAGATTGCACTAACTAATTTTTCAGTACAAGAGATTTTGGAAAGGGAAACTTGAAATAATTTAATTAGAATATGTTCTTTCACATGTTATGCTTCCTAGTGCTTTTCATTGATCCGGATATCCTTAATTACTTCTGTAATTTTCCATGTGTAAATAGTAAATTAAAGTATTAAACTAAATTCAAACATTGCATAGAATCAAATATATAATTGTTCTCAGGCCGATTAAACAATTACATGCAGAAGACAATAAGGCTGTTTATAAAGATTTGTTGTTCAATTTTATAAATTCGAATAATTTTGGATTTGTTTTCATCAACAAAATTGCTCTCAAGTGTAATTTTTCATTGAAATCAATAAGAAAACAGATGTCTTTGAAACAGTAACTATAGACAAACACACCTTTGGAGGGTGGGCCCACCAGAATCCACAACACGAAGGACATCTCATCCCAGGAGTGGAGGATAATCAGCAAGAACAGCAACTTGAAAGTGTCTGAGACAGGAGCAAGAAGCTAGCATTTGGGCTCTCCAACAGAAGACCAGTTACAGCCATCATATTCAGAGGCCAAGATCAACTCTATACCCAGCATAATTTCCATGGAAAACTGGGCTGGAATACTCATCACATTTTTTGGATCTGACATGGACAGTATCACAGGGCTGTACACTTCAGAAGTATTGTACTATTCTATTTGCCGTGTCTGTTGGATAGGCTATCCCTTTCCTGTCGGATTGTAAGTTGTCTTATTTGTCTTGTATTCTATGATTATTTTTGTTTTTGTTTTTTTTCTTTCTGTCCTCTTTCTCTAGTCTACATATTCTTTATTTTTCTTTTCTGTTCTATTTTTTCATTGTTTAGGTTTCTTACCTACCTTTCATTTTCTTCTATCGATCCTCTTTCTTTCCTCAATCTACCATGAAACAAGAACCTAGAAAAAGTCAGAGGTAGCTATTCAGTTTGCAGACAACATGAACTTCAAACCAAGAAAGATCAAAAGAGATAAAGAAGGTCACTACATATTTCATAGGTGAAAACTTCAAGAGGAAGAAATAATGATCATAAGTATATATGCAACAAATGTGGGAGCACTAAACTATATCAGATAATTATTAATAGATGTGAAAAATCAAACAAGCAATAACATAATTTTAATGGGAGACTTTAATACTGCATTGTCACAAAGAGATATATCAACTAGAGAAAAGAGACAGCAATGAAATATCAGAACTAAACCAAACCTATGAATAAATGGACTTATTAGATGTTTTCAGAGTGTTCCACCCAACACCATCAGAGTACACATTCTTCTCAACTGCACAGGGGCCATTATCTAATTTAGGCCATATACTAGCTCACAAAATATGCTTAAATAAATGAAAATAATTGAAAATTTTCCACGAAAACTATGGCCATAGTGCAATGAATTTGGACACTAACGGCAAAAGAAACCATAAAAACTTAATAAACATGTAGAAAATAGATAACAAGCTCCTGAATAACCAATGGGTCACAGATGAAATTAAAGTAGAAATTAAACAATATTGACAACTACATAAGAAAGGAGACACAGCATACCAGAACTTATGGGACACAATAAAAACATTCCTAAGAAGGAAATGTATAGTGATGAATTATCACATCAGGGAAACAGAACAAGCACAAATAAACATCCTAATGATGCTTCTAGAAAAAGAAGAGCAAGACAAGCCAAAAGCCAATACAAGGGAGGAAAATATAAAAAGAAGAAATTAATGCAATGGAGCCTAAGAAAATAATACAAAGAATTAATGAATCAAAGAGTTGGTACTTTGAAAGAACAAATACAATTGATAAACCCTTTGCCAACCTTATCATAAAAAGGAACAAAAAAACTCAAATTCATGCACTGAGAAATGAAAAGCATGAAATCACTACAGATCTTGTGGAAATGCAGGATACCATCAATACCTACTTTGAAAAACTTTACTCTCAGAAGATGGAAAACACGAAGAAATGGACAGATTCCTAGATTCATATGAATTATCAAAGCTGATTTGAAAAGATAAAAATTCAGAATAAACAAATCTCATTCCTGTACACAAACCACAATCTCACTGAGAGAAAAATAAGGCAAACCACATCCTTCACAATGACATGCAAATAAATGAAATTGTTAGGAATCAATCTAACGAAGGAGGTAGAAAATGTATACATTGAAAACAACAGTATTATGAAAAAGGAGATCATAGAGGGTATGACAAAATGGAAAAATATCACTTCCTCATGGATAGGAAGTAACAACATAGTAAAATTGACCATCTTCCCAAAATTGTTATACAGATTTAATGCAATCCTAATCAAAATACCATTAGCAAAACTCATGGAAATAAAGAAAACATTCCCTAAAATTCATTTGAAACCAAAAGAGACCAAGAATAACAAAAGCAATTATGGGCAATAAAGGTAAACCAGGAGGCATCTTAAATCCTGACTTGAAATTACACTAGAAAGCTACTGTAATAAAATCAGCACGGTACTGGCAAAAAAGCAGACCTGAGTATCAGTGGAACAGATTAGAAGATGCAGACACAACTACAAAAAACTCAGCCACCTTCTTTGACAAAGGAGCCAAACATGTTTACTGAAATAAACATAGCTACCTTAATAAACAGTGCTGGAAAAGCTGGCCGTCTACATGTCAAAGACTAAAACTAGACCCATGAATATTATGTGCACTAATATAAAGTTAAGATGGATCAAAGACCTAGACATTAAAACAGAAACACTGAATCTACTGGAAGAGAAAATATGTAGAATTCTTGAAGACGTAGATGTAGTTAGGAACATCATAAACAAAAGTCAAGCTGCAGGGGAAATACTCGAAAGAATCAAAAATTGGGACCTGATCTTATTAAAAAGCTTTTCACATCAAAAGAAAGCACCAAAAGAGTGAAAACACAGCCCACAGAGAGGTGGAAAAAAATTTAGCCAACAGTCGCTCATACACAGGTCTTCTATCTAGAACATAGAATGAATTGAAAAAAAATCAGAACTCCCAAATTTAAAGACCCAGTCCAAAATTGGGCATCTGAGATGAATACACACTTCTCAGATGAAGAAATACAAACAGCAAGTAAATATATTTAAAAATGTTCAACATCATTGGTCATTTCAGAGATGCAAATTAAAATAAAATACTGATTCCGTCTCACTCCAGAAAAAAGGCTATCATCAAGAAATCAACCAGTAACAAATCCTGGAGGGACTGTGTGCAAAAAATAACCCTCCTTCACTGTTGGTAGTATTGTACACTGGCATAACCTCTGTAGAAATCAATGTTGATTCTTTAGAAAGCTAGGATTCAAAGTTGTATTTGACCCCCTATCTAGGTATTTACCAAGAAGAATTAAAAACATCATAGCACAGCCATATATTTGCACCCATGTTTATAGCAGCATAATTTCTAATAGCTAAATCTTGGAAACAACCCAAATGCCCATCAAATGAGGAATGGATAAAAAAGATGTGGTATTTTTATACTATGGCGTACCAGTCAGCTACAAAGAGGGATAAACTTGAGTCTTTTATAGATAAGTATAGATAAGTATAAGACTTTTATAGATAAGTATTTTATAGATGCAACTTGAGAACATACTCATAAGTGAAATAAATCAGTCTTGCATGTATGAACATGATATTTTCTACCCAGTGTAAGAATTTACAACAGTAAATAAGGGCCAAAATATAAAATAGATATTGGGAGATGGGAATAAACTGTTCAAAATGATAGAGAAACTGGGATGGGGAATGGAGAAAAGAAAAACGGGAAAAAGAAAAATAAATATATATGCATATATATACGTTTACTTTTGCACATATACTTTATATACATATACTTTTCTTTATATATTTGTGTGTATTTATATATATATGTATATACACATATATTACAGTTTAGATAGCTATACTACTAATTTCTATTAGTGCATTGAAAATGACGTGGATATATCATTTGATCATTTTTCATGCCTATATCTTGTAATCTGATTGACTACTTTGAAGACAAAAGTAAACTGTACTAACCATTGTTACTCTTCTTCTGTCTTGGTTTGAAATTTGGTATCATTGTTTTTAGTGCTTTTTTTCTGTGCAAAATAAAATTAAATTAAATTAAAATGAAATTAAATAAAACAGTAACTATAGATTTGGAAGACCAAGGTAGAACTTCACGCAGTTCAGAATAAATGTGTGTGAGCCATATGATCCCTGTTGAAGAAGTGAAAAATGTGAAGATGGCAGGAATGGTTTTCTAGCTTCAGGACATGATTGGCCTAAAACCATTTGTACTGATGTTATACTTTTGTTTTTAATTTGTCTTTCATTTGCTTAGAGTTGCCTATAAATTTAGATCCTTCCATCAACGAGCTTGAGTACAAATTTGCTGGAGGTCCTAACTTCTTCCACTTTATTGACAGATAAGAATTAAATATAATAAAGAGCTCAGTTAATTTGCTAACTTACTTCTTGTCTCATCTCAAGTATTATACCAAGTGTAAGGCAATAAATGGTAACTGTGAAACTGAAAGGTTTATTCATATACTTAGCACTTCTTCATCTTCAGTAATACTAGGAGCAGTATCTAAAACTAAAAGTATTCTAATATTTAATATTAGCTTCATTTTAGATAATGCTAGTAATATTATTTTTAATAAACCACTGAATGACCCAGAGATTATTGTAATTACTGGACTTCTTTCTATTTATTGGTGACTTTCCATGTAGAAAATTGCACTTTAATGCAATCAATGAATTATATCAATATTTGCTAAACAAACTACCAAGCCACTTACATTCCCCCTAAATTGTGATTTTTCTTATTTAAGGATTTAGTTTCATACTAGCAGATATGAATCATTGTGCATAGGACTCCTGGCATTATAAAGTTCAAATCAGTTGATACTTATGTTGAAAAATTAGTAAAGAAGAGTTCTTTATGTCCCAGTTTGTAGAGAAATTTACACACACTCATTAATCACCTTCACGCTGCAGTTAACTTTGTCTCCAATATTGTTCTTCATACCAAAATGAATGACTATAATCAGATTTTCCCACATAATATTAATTTACTTACCTATTTCTTGAAATGAGAAATTTATACAGTTTGTACTTTGTGAAGTCTTGGTAACCACTTTGTTTCAGTTCAGCTTCCTACCAAGATGTGAATTTTTGACCAAACATTCTAGCTAAGCCACTATCTGAGAAAGCAGTCTTCTCATTTATCCTGTTTGGTCCTATGTCTAGGGTCCTTCAAATTGAACTGTCAAATATTAGCTTCATGGACAAAAAAGGGTTTTATCTGCATGTGTACAGATGCTGAAAGAAAGTAGTTCAATAAATGGTTAAGCTTGAATAATTATATCTCTCACTTGGTAAGGAGGAGACGGGAGGAAGAAAAGGTTTCCATGTGAAGAGCAAATAGGTTTTGTTGTCGTTGTTCAAGAAGACAAGCTGGATTTCAAGTAAGTCTGTTACAATGTTAGTTCATGTAAATACAAGTAAGTTATCTTTCCATCTTCCTTACCTCTATGACATTGCCAAACAAGAGGAATCTTTTTCAAAATTCCCTTTGGAGAGTGCACCTTTCCTAAAAAGGGAATTTATGTTTGGCTCATTTCCCAGAAATTTCCACTTTAGTCCATATATGAGGAGATCTTTGAAGGCTTCTTTCTGTATATACAGATCCTTCAAATTTTCAGGTTGTAAAAGTCTTGGTAGGTTCTACCTGCGCCACCATGACAGTTATTGACTAAAATCAGGTTTGCCACATAATATTAATTTACTTAGGTACATCATGAAGTGAGAACTTTATGTGGTATGTATTTTGTAAAAGTCTTGATGGCTAGTTTGTTTCAGTTCATCTTCCTATGATTATGTGAACTTTTGACTACTCAAACATCTTAACTAAACCAGTTATTGACTGACCCTGGAGAAAAATAATTTCACTTTCATCACCTAAAATGCCAGAATAATGATATTGTATGTCATGGGCAAGATTGAGGTTCTTTTGAAAGAAAGAGATAAGGTTAAATTAATTATTATCATATTTCCATGGGGATAGATACATATCCATATCTCTGGGTCTCTAAACCACAGCTGCTCAGCTGGGTCACTTCTTTGGATGCCTAAAACTGCACACTACCCAGCAAGTAAAGATTATGTATCACCCATAATTAATATCTGGCATAGCAGCTGGTAGTACTCTGCTATGCCAGGTATTAATTACTTGGACAGTTAACCTTAATCACACTGGGGCCTTTCTCATTAAACTAAACAATGTATACAAAGTGCTTTGGTGGATACCTAGATAATAACAGATGCAACTTCTATTCTGCATTCTGCTTCTGTTCTTTCTCAACCTGATATTGATTTGCGTCTTAACAGAAAATGAATTTACATTTTTGAAAATTATGTGTAAGATCATTACCAGGTATTGTAAGAATCGAAGAAATATCCTTAGTTTTATTTAAAGTTAATGAATTTCAAGTCTCTTAAATAAATGTTAGGATAGAATATAGTTTTGGACCATATTCTTGTCTAGTCTTTAGTAGATGAGACCAAAGCAGAGTGAATTGCTTCATGCTATGTGTTACATAATCAATTGGAACTTCAAATCTAGCCAGTTTTTCAAAAGAGTAAAACAAAAAACACAAGATTCACAACAAGAAATTGGAAGTGATTCACATAATCTGAGGTAGTATGATACATTCTCCACTTTAAACCTATAAGGGAAATAACATTACAATTATTAATTGAGTTTTTCTTTGTTTATTCTCTCTTCAGCCTTTTCTGCCTATCCAAGTCAACCTTGTGTGCTCAGCCCCTCAGAGCACCTTTATATTTTCTAGATGAGATACTGCCTGATTAACGAATCACTTACAAGAGGCAGTTAGATCTTTAAAATTTTTCGGTTAAAATTTTGGCTTTTGTCAAGGACAAAGGCAATATATATTTGAAAAAAATACACAAGATGAACTTGGTGAAAAAATAAAATTCCACACTATTTTTTAGATATTATAAAATAATAGTTCCACCTTTGTAATGATGGCACTGTCCTATGAACCATAAAAAGAAATGCATTCATACCTTTCTTCTTCTATAAATATCCTATGACTTTAAATCATAAAAACAGAATCTGTGTGTTGGCAAATACTGGGATATTTAAAAATAATCAAACAGGAATTTGGTGGATCAATAACTTTGCAACTCAGGATTTACAATCTCTTCTGAATGAAGCCAGAAATCAAACAGCGACATAGCACTGTAAAATAGACACCATTCCAAGGATGCATGTAAAAGATGGCAACACTAGAAACCTTCCATAAACAAAGACCCTGGAGACTTAGGCTGCCATTCAAAGGTCATGCAACCAATCCGTAGCGATGACCGACCACTAAGTGTGAGGTCTAACACTGTGCAATATTTTTCATCACATAACTCATGTCAGCAATCTGGAAAGCTGCCTGGTGCAGTAGTCTCAGATCTATTATGTTCTAATTACTAATGGCATTGGTGACACCAGCTAGACAGGAAGCAAATCAAAATAGTTCTGAAAAATTGATCTAGTAAAGAGATCAAACACCTCATGGTAGACCCGCAAGCGTATTTTGGGGCAGTGTTCAGAACAGTGCTACATTTTACAGGGTGATATATTTCAAGTATTAAATAGTAACAGACAACTTCATTCCACCTATATTATAAAATTAAAATAGCCATCATAAAATATTTTTAAATTAAACAATTTTAATTAATTAAATGAAAAATTAAAATAAAATTAAAAACTTTAAAATAAATATCAATCATCTACAATCCTACCACTTATGGATAACATACTTAACTGTTAGTATATGTTTCCTGCTTGCAATTTTTGTATACATACTTAAAGGATAATAATAAAGATAATTTTGAGAAAACTTGATGTTCTTTGTTTGAACCCCAAATATACCTCAGACTCCATTTTAACCACTTTAAATGGATAATATCACTAAATCCTCAAACAACCTAAATAGTAATTAAAGTAATCCCTGTTTCACATAGGAAAAAGAAGCTGAGGGAAAAAAATTGAATTGTTCAAAGGCCAGAAGCATAACAAATTTTAAGTTTTAAAGGCCTGGCTCCGGCTAAAGCCTGTTTTAGTGGAAAGCCAAAACTTTAACCCCTTTAATATATTTCACCTTAAAACAACATATTGTATGTCTGTATGTGTTATCCTGAACACACACTTCGAAGATATCAATATGCAAAGCAGCAACTATTGGTGTTTTTTTTTTTTTTGCCTGTTTTGTTTTCTGTCTTTGGATTTTTGGGTTTTGTGTTTTTCTGTTGTTGAGAGAACTAATTGTCTGACCAATTTTGCATGTCTGTATATGCGTTCATATATTTACACTTCGAAGATATCAATGGATAAAGCAATAACCACTGTTGAGACCATATCACCGTGTGTATAGATCAGTTGTGATTGTACTATTTTTTATGCTAATTGGTGTCTGTTTGTTAATATGTTTTTGTAATTTTATTTAAAAAAAAATATATATATATATATTTACATAAAAAACATAGATAACATTATGCTCAATAGAATTTGCTTAATGGCTATTAATAAGTTTTACTGAGTTATAATTCACACATATACATTTTACACTTAAAATATATTATAGGGAATTTTCATATGCACAGATTTTAATTGCAGTGTGCTTTCACCACACCAAAACCAAATCTTACACCTATTTTGTAACACCTATTCCCATTTCAACTTGGGCTAATTATAATTAATATATGCATGTAGACTAGGTTATGTTGTGCATTTCAGCAAAATAGAATCATCCCCTTCTGTATACAGACTTTTACCATTTCCAGGGATGTTTTCAAGATTCAACTATGTTGTACCAAACTTCAATACTTCATTTCTTTTGTCATTTGTGTGTTTTTATTTGATTTTTTTCCACTTTTAGTGCACTTAAGGGAATATAATTTAAAATAGTCAAACCATTTTGGAGTATAAAATTCAGTAGCATTTTGAATATTCAGAGTATTTTTTAATCATTGCTACTATTTCTAAAATATTTTCATAACCTGTGATATTGTTATATAAATAGATATTTTGTTCTTCATCTCCAGTTCCTAGCACAGAATTCCTAAACCTCTGTGATTTCTTATTAAAGATACTAGGAGTAATTTTTATTACCTCAGTCCCTGACACAACTCCCAAATCTCCTGGCACTACCTGAGTAATAGGAGTGTCTTTTGTGGAATGTGGCTGCTCTTAATGGATTCCTGGATGGCGTCAATTTACCAGAAATAGCAAACTAAAACCATATGCTTGGAATGTTCATCCCTGTTTTCCCATTCTACAAGGAACAGAGGAGAACTGGAGACTGAGTTAATAATTAATCTTCCCTGCATGATGAAATGTTTAAATTCCTTGAAGTACAAGGTTCAAAGAGCTTCTGGGAATATGTATACATATTCACAAAACATGCTGGTGGGGTGTCCTAGCTCCACAGGGGCAGGAGATCTGCTTAAGACTCACTTAACCCTCACCTTATGCACTTCTTCATCGGGCTATTCATCTCTGTCTTCTCTTTTTCATAGTGAGCCAATAAGCATAAATGTCTGTCTGAGTTTTGTGAGTCATTCAAGCAAGTAATTGAATCCAAAGAGGAAATTGTGGATTCCACTGACATCACTGGTTGGTTAGAAGTACAGGTGACAAGCTGGACATGTGACTAGTATCAGAAGCCAAGGTCAATACTAGGGGATTGAGTCTAAGCTGTTGGCTTGGGGCTAACTTCAGGTAGATAGTATCAAGACTGAATTGAAATAGAGGACACCCAGTTGGAGTTAGAAAATTGAATGATGTGAAAGAAAATTAAACAAATCTGGTAACAAAAGTGAATTCTCTGGAAGCATAGAGTCGTGAGTGTAAACATAAAAGAAACAGTTGATTTTTCGATTACCCCAGAAAGAAACTCATGAAGAAGACTTTCTCTGGCTGCGGATGGTGCACAGTAGCACAGTGCTTGCCTGATGTCCACGAGGCCTGAGTTATAAATTCAAAACTTTAGGGAAAAAAATAGACATTCGTCATTCCTTCCTACTCCCACCCATCAGCAAACCCTAACTGGTTTTCTGTTAGTCTGTAAATTCTGTGTATTTTAAATAAATAATGTAATATGTGGCAATTTATGTCTACCTTGACACACTTCCCAAAATGTGGCAAGATTCACCTATACTGTAACACGAATTGGTACTTCAGTACCATTTTCTATGACTAAAGAATACTCCATTTTGTGGACTTACACCTTTATGAGGTCACTCATTGGTTGATGGATGTTTCAATTGCTTCCATTCTTTGTCTATTGTGAGTAGAAGTGATATAAATATTAATGGACAAGTTTCTGTTTAAATATGTTTTGAGCTGTTTTGTGTCTATACCTAAGTTTGGCGTAACTATATTGCATGATACAGCTAGATCTAATTTATAAAAGAGGCTCTCTTTCCACAGTCATTATAGCATTTAAATTTTCAACAAAAATACAGAAGGTTGTGAATTGCTCCATTTCCTTACCAACATTTATATGTTTTATTAATACAGCAATGCTACTACATGTCAAGTGGTTTTTACTTGCACTTCTTTCGTGACAAAGGATGTGCAACCATTTTTCATTTGTGGCCGTTGTTTATATATACTTTTCAGAGAAATACATAGCCAACTCCTTTGTTCACTTATTGATTGAGTAGTTGGTATTTTTCTTGTTGAGGTATATGATTTCATTATATATTCTGAATATTACAGAAAATTCGTACATATATTTTCTGGTTATGCGAGCTGTAGTTTCATTTCATGCTTTCTCCTGTCAGTTGTATTTTCATTGCTGTACAAAATTTTACTTCTGAATAAGTACAATTTACCTTTGTTTCTGTTTTGTGCTTGTGTTGTTTCGTGTAAGACATATCTACGAAATCCGAGCTATACAAAAATTTATTCCTATCATTGCAAGGAACTTTAGAGTTTTTACTTTATTTGTACATACTAATTGCTCAAGATATTGGGTCGCATTCATGCAGGCATACACCATATTTTCATCATAATCATCCCCCATACTCTCCCTTCTCCTCCCCTCTCCTCTCCTTATCTCTTTTCTGATAGCTTCCATTGTTTCTTCATATCCTCATTTTTCTTTATTCCACATATGAGATAAAACATGTCATGTTCTTCAGTATCACTTATTTTGATTAACATGAATTTTTAATTCAATGAATTTTCCTTAAAATGAATGACTAATTCTCCATTATGTAGATAGATAGATAGATAGATAGATAGATAGATAGATAGACTTCATTTGTATACCCATTCATCAGATGACAAGCATATGGGTTGGTTCCACAATTCTGCTATTAGGAACTATGTCAAGATCATCAAGGGCATGCAGTTATCATATAGTATGCTAGCTCTAATTTCTTTGGGCATATATTGAGGAGTCAGCTGGAACATTTGGTAATTCTATTTTTAGTAATTTTTTTTTAGTCTTGTTTTGGTACCAATGTTATGCTTTATTCCATGTTGTCCTATTTGAGTTTTATTCTTTTATACCACACTTGGAGATACTTAGGATATATATTAGTAAATAAAATCTAAAAAAGAATGTTAGTAAAGGAAATACACTTAATAAATTAAACATCAATTCAGGATAGCAGGACATGCCATAACCAAAGATTGTAGACATATCCAAACAATTACACTTAAACCATATTTTCAGGCTCTGGTGACCATTTAATAAGCACATTAGTCAAAAAAGAACAACAAAAGTTTTGATATTTTCAAATATGAAAAAAAGTATGTCTACTCTTCAGTGTGTAGAGTGCTTTTATAAATAGTAAAATAGAGAAAAAACAAGAAATATAAAAGATATAAGAATGCTCCTTTAAATTAAATTAATGTGAGAACCATTTAGAGCGTTTTATTGCTAGTGTTTTAAGTCTGTGGAACATCCAAGTATTCTTATCTGACTACCTATAGTTTTTGAACTTCACAGAAAATCACTATAATGCCAAGTACTTATCATCATAAGAACACAGAAATATCCTTATGTCAGAAAGTTATTCAAAATGGACAGGGTATTATGGACCAAAAATAGGCCACTTCCAGACGGTAGTAACTGCAGATCATAATATTGACCGTACATACTTCCAAGAAAACAGGGCAGTTATGTACTTCACACAGAAGACATCCAGAACGTGATCACTGGCCATGTAGACCTGAAGCTTCCACAAAGTGTACAGCTGAAGGGGGAGCTTTAGGATCTTCATTAGTGCATATTGCAAAGAGTTCAATTACTTGCTGGTATGGTTTATCCAGTTCATTCATATTGATAAGTGGCCTGGTTCCCAAAGCTGCATAGTGTGCTTCATCATCAAAGTCGCTTTCATCTGAAGTTTTATGAGGAACACCCATACTGTTTTCCACACTGGCTCTAAAAATTGATATTCTCACCAATACTCTATAAGGACTTTATGTTTTTAATTATTACTTTAAGGCATGTGATACACTTTGTATTTATTTTGTATAGAGTGTGGTGTGATGTAAAGGCCTACATTATTCTTTTCAGTATGAGTATCTGGTTGCCCTAGCCTTTGGTCGAAAGACTATTCTTCCCATAATGATTCACCTAGGCATGTTCATATAAAACCAACTGGTAATCAAACTGTCTGTCAGTGTATCACCTATCCATTACCAGTTGTTGTGGATATAGTTGTGTCAGTTAATGTTAATTGTCACCTTTACTGGATTAAGGGATTCCTGGAGAAAGTATTAGATTACTGGGGCGCTATGCTCATGAGGGTTGAAGCCACGGATGTTCACAGGTAAGCGTGCCATTTGCAG
>PVLD010032307.1:0-14797 GCA_004027595.1 Dinomys branickii
TTTTTTTTTTTTTTTTTTCTGTTGTTGAGAGGATCAACTGTCTGACTAAATTTGCATGTCTGTATATGGATCCATACATCTACAATTCGAAGATATCAATGGATAAAGCAACAACTACTGTTGAGACCATATCACCTTGTCTGTAGATTAGTTGTGATTGTACTATTTTCTATGATAATGTGTGTCTGTTTGTCAATATGTTTTTGTACTTTTATGTTTCTAAAATTAAAAAAAAAAAGATATGGACTAAAAAGAAAAACAATAAAATAAATATTAAAACAGAAACACTGAATCTATTGGAAGGAAAAAGTAGGTAGAAATTCTGAGGATAGGGATAGGCAGAGACTTCATGAACAAAAACCAAAATGCAAAGGAAATATTTCAAAAAATCAACAACTGTGATCTCATCCCATTAAAAAGCTTTTTACATCAAAATAAATCATGAATAGAGTGATAAGACAACCCACAGAGTGGGAAAAATTTTTAGCTAACTGTCCCTCAGACAAAGGACTTATATCTAGAACATATAAAGAATTTAAAAAATCAGACCCCCCCCCAATTCAAAGACCCAGTCCAAAAATGGGCACCTGTGATGAATGGGCACTTCTCAGATAAAGAAATGCAAATGGCAAATAAATACATGAAAAATAATCTCCACATCATTGGTCACTTGAGAGGTGCAAATTAAAAGACAGGGATTCCATCTCACCCCAGTAAGAATGACCATCATCAAGAAATCAACCAATAACAAATACTGGAGGGGCTGTGGGGGAAAAGGAATCACTTCACTGTTGATAGGAGTATAGACTGGTGCAACCACTTTGGAAATCAGTCTGTAGATTCTTCGAAAAACTAGGGTTAGAGTTCCCATTCAACCCAGCTGTTACCCTTCTGGGTATTTTCCCAGAAGAATAAAAAACATCATGCCACAGTGATATGTGTGCACCCATGTTTATAGCAACACAGTTTGTCATAGCAAAATCTTGGAAACAACCTAAATGCCCATCAACCAAGAAATGGATAAAAAAGATGTGGTATTTTTATACACTAGAGAACTACTAAGGATAAACTCGAGACATTTATAGGGAAAGACTTGAGTCCATACTCATAAGTGAAATAAACCAATCTCACACGTGTAAACATCGTATTGTCTCCCTAGTGTAAAAAGCTAAAAGAGTAAAGAAGACCTAAAATGTACAATAGATATTGTGAAATGGGAAGAAAATGCTTAAAAGGAAAGAGAAACCAGAATGTGGAAAGGAGAACAAAAGGGAAAGAGAAAAAAAATACATGTATATATACATACACATGGTAATTAAGAGTTATACTACTAACTGCTATTCATTGAAAGGAAAGGTTTATGCCTATATTGTTTGATCTATTTTTCATGCCTACATCTTACAATTATGAGCAACTATTTTAAAGGATAACAATATACAGTGTACTAACCCATTGTTACTCCTACAATCTTGTTTTGAAATCAGGTTTCAAGAAATGAATTTCTTTGAGACAATTTTAGGCCACAGCACTGGATTAAAGAAAATTGAACAGCCCATCATGGCTAGGCTTTGCAAAATCTTTCACATTCTCTTGTGCGCTATGGCCAAGTGTGTTACCCAAAACTTACATGTTCAGGAAATATTTCCCCTGAACACATAACCTGAGGGAAATGCTGGCGTGGGCTACAAGAGTGAGCAAGAAAGCAGGACCATTTTGGGGGAAGTATCATCTTGAAAGTGGTTCCCACAGGAAAAAAAAAATCGAAATTCATGAAACGGGTATCCTGAAAGTATAACCATTTCCATACTTACCTTTTTATTTGAGTTAGGAGAGAAGAACCAGGAATCAGATTAATGCTTTTCTTTTTGGAATTTCTACTGAGGCCTGTCATGAGGGAAAAATAAAACTAAAAGGAACCTTCGGGAATTGTGTTCTATGAACTACTTGTGTATGAGCACCCTGTAGATTTAGTTTAAAGCTTTCATGAAGACAGGCATTGACTGGCTTTCTCTGCCTTTGAAAACTCTTATCATGAGTAATTTTAGTTATATTTCGTGGTAGAATTACTAATTTTTAAAAATTCTTTATTTTGGCTCCTGAGGCTAATTTAGCAAAACACCCTATCTTTTACCCTGCTGTGCTATTTTTCTGCTCACCTCATTCCTTCCACATAGAATACCCTTTCCTCCCTTGTGCATTTCCATTTCCGTCCTTCACAATTTGTTGTAGTGAGCAGTAATTCCTTCTCTGCAGACCAAGGCACTTTCTTTTTCCCTCCATGACACTCCAGTACCATGGCACACATGGCATTAAGCTGTATCTGCCGCCGCTGGTTTGTGAGGCGGGGAGGGCAGACACTGCATCTTGACATCTGTGGATCTTCTACTTGGCCTCTGCTAGCCTAGCCGTGTTAACTGACAAAAGAGAAACCAGCTGATTATCCTTGGCATCCTGTTTGCAGTTCTCTGTCCCTGGGTATATATGGCAAAGTAAATATGATAGGAAAGTAAAAGTGGCAGAAAGGATTGCCTAATTGATAATTTTTAAAAAGCAAGGTAAATAAAATACATAAAAGAAAGCAAGGTGAAGTTTATGGAAGCAAGTGTTACATCCAGGGCAATGGGAGGGAGTCCTTCCATCGCCCTAGAAGAGACAAGCAGCAGTACCTCCTCCTCTGCACAGGGGAAGAGCCTTTCACATGAGGCCTTTCAAGACGTACCCAGCTCTAGTTCTCCCGTCCATTGTCCCTTGGAGGTTCTACGGGTCACCCTCCTCCAACCCAGACATTCCTGCTGCTCACAGGAAAACACTCTCCAGGTTTCTTCACCTCTCAACTTGAGTGGAATTGTTCGTCGTTAGGCCGTTAAATAATACAGCAGAGGAATTACTCTTGATTCTTAACGTACCCTAGAGGCCCCAGAGGTACCTTTGAAGTGGCCACTATTGACATGTCTCACTACCAGTGCTCCCTTTGGGAGCTAGCACATAAAAGCAATTACAGCTTATAGAAAAATCTGTAGATGCAGATGTGGAGGGAGGAAAGTTGATCTGCAGAAAGGACTTACTTGGGGGAGCTTACTCCAAGGATAGCCTTCTAAGACTCAGTGACATGCTACTTCCCACTGCATCGAAGTAACCTTCAGCCACCTCTCCTTCCTTGCTCTGTTCAGCCCCCTCACTCGCCACCCACCACCACTTTACATGTGTTTAGCTGACTACTATTCCATTTGAGATTCTCCCCTCCAGCTTCGTTCAAGGCCTTGTTAGCAAGACCGCTACACTGCACCCCTGGGACGCCAGTCACGTAGCAAATGCATTAGTGCAGTAGTTATCTTCGTCTAGTACACATGTGAGGTACTTGGTAAGTGTTCCTGTTGCATACTGGCTTCTGTACTCTGAGGCAAGGCTCAGATAGGAAGTATACAAGATAGGGCGTTGGCTCCCTTCTCCGCTGTCTTATCCTGAGGAGAGAGCCGCACAAGGAGCACATTCTCTGCTCTGGGTAGGGGCACCCAGGAGGAAACTCGGCACCTTTTGCTGCTTCAGATGATCTGGCAGACTCCTCAGCCTTGCAATGATTGCTTCAAATTCTTGTCCAAATGAAAGAAACACTGCATAGGTGGGTGGTGGGTGGTGCCTCTCCCCACTTGCCTTTCTTCAGGGAGGTTTCCAAGGCCCCATTGGAACATAGTAGCACCACTGCACTGCCAGTTTACTATGCTGGGCATTTCACAGGCTTTTACTGTGCTTATTAATTATCATAGTCTCATTTTCAAAAGAACTCTTTGTACCAGAACATGTGATGAAGTAGTTTTACTAATCCCTAGAAATTTTGTTGTTCCCTTCAGCAAGTTGGTAGCCAGTCTGGTTTTTCAGAAAAGCACTGACATGCACAACCACTGTAGTTAACCTCAGTGCTCACTAATGAAGCCCAGAACTGATGGTTACAGTGTCGTAATGTGACAAAGCCATCTAAATGTTTGCATGTTTTTTGAAAGCTCCCTAAAAATGCTGCTAAATCCCCTAAAAAGCACTGAACTGCTTTGGCAGCCGTTAACCCAGCATAAGCAGAAGAACTCTTTCCAGTAAGAGAACAAACAGAGAAAATGTGCTGAATGGCTGGACAAATGTTTCAGCTGGCACTTTCATTTACCAGTATAAGGGCACAGTCAACATCAGTCAGTTTTCCCTGTTGCCCTGAAAATCACAGTATCTCTTTTCCTAACACTGGCTCTTTTTTACCGCAGCAGAGTCTAGAATGACACTGGCATCAGCCTGCTTCCTCTGTCTAAAGTCCTGAGTGCTTAAAAACATATTTCAGGATTCTTGAACCTTCCTTCCTTCCTTCCGTTTTCCTACAGCTTGCTCTTTTCTCCCTCTCTCTGCATCAATTCGGTCCCTTTCCCGGATTCTTTGCAGGTCTTCCAATTTTCCTTGCTGAGTAAGCGGAATTCACTTTTCTATTCTAGTGTAGGTCTCCAAGTAAACATAGACATCCCTACATGATATTCCCAAGATTTAAAATGTATTACGGAGGTACACAGAAATACTTTTGTGTGTTGGTAATCCGTCAAAGATTAAAAGGAATTTGAAACTTCTACGCTGTGACATGGCATGCTGACGAGCAGCACCTCACTCTCCTCCAGAGCACCCCCTTCCTCTGCGCTCTCTTTCCCCTTGGCTCCTTCCCTTCTCCCACGCGCACAGCCACCCTTGCATCTTGGATGAAGAGTGTGTGCATGCCTATCTATTCCATCTCTTCAGTTACAAGAAAACGCCATACTTACGTATCTTTGTGCTCTGGTTCTGAGTACTTAATACATTGTTTTGGAATGAAGGAAAGAAAGCATTATGATTACTTTTTTATCTTTTTGAAACCTTAAATGGAGTAATTCCTGCAGATAAATTTTAGCAGTAAGGTTATGATTGAAGTTGCCATGGATGAATATCTGTACTGTTACATTTCTGTAAAGAATATTGATTGATTGATTTATCTTTAAATTTCAGATTATAGCTGTCTGTAGAGAGGCAGCTCTTCTAGCTCTGGAAGAAAACATTAAAGCCATCTGCATTATGAAGAAACATTTCACTCAAGCTTTGAGCATCGTGACACCTAGAATTCCTGAGTCACTGAGACGTTTCTACGAAGATTATCAGGAAAAGAGTGGGCTGCATGCTCTCTGAGAAGATGTTTATATCCATGGTACTACATCCGTCTCTAGAGAAAGTTTGTTTCTTTTCAAAATTTTCCTTAAGAATGTTAAAAATATACAAGGGGTAAAGCATTTGAAATATTTTCACTGCAATCGAGCAGCTTCAAATGTAATAGACATTTTGAATCTTATAGGCACAGTGAAAATGTTCGAGTTTAAGTCGGTTCTATCTGAAAATGTGTGCTAAGTTTTAAAAAGCAAACGTTTAGGTTTTTCTTTTTTTTTTCATATCCATTCATCCCTCGAAACGATTTTCTTAGTCTAGAATTCATTTCATTGCTTCCCTAACAGCCAAATCTTTGCATTAGCCTTGTACAACAAAGTAGAAAATGTATGTGGATAAATGCGTTGTGAAAAATATTCATAAATCTTTATTTTTGAAGGCCAGCCAGTTAACTGGCCAAATGCACCCACAGCTTCATTTGGCCTTGTTAACAAATATACATTTGTTACATTATAATTTACCCCTCATTTATGGCAAAAGAAAAAAAAAGTATTGAGTTATTTCATAATAATGTAAGCCCTTGGAATGTTTAAAAGTTTGTAAGTGTAAGGCCAGTGTAAGCTAGAGAAACAGGTTTGGTTTTTTTTCCCTACCGTGCTATAAATAAATCATATAAAGTACTCATGTTCTGTCTTGTATGTGTTTTTGAGTTACCAGTAAATTTTCAATTTAAAAATAAGCATAAAAAATAAAAAATTGTACTCTTAATCATATACTGTGTATACTGCATTCTAAATTTGTGTGTGTATGTGCTTCTAGTTATATATCCATAGGGGTTCATAGCTCTTTAGTACTCCAGGCCCTTAAAAAAGCTTTTGGAAGATGATTCCCTGACATTCAGATAGGAAACTGCCAGTGGAAAGAACATACATGTGAAGTTAGTCACTATAGGGATTTGAAAATTCCAAGAAAGATAAACCAGACAGGAAATACCTTATTATCACAATAACAAGTTACAGAATTTTGTGTCAGAAGATATTCTGAAGTCACATCTCAACTGCTTTCTCCTATGACTGTCAGAAATAGGTTTGCAAGACAATCTCAGCTTACCAGTACATAAAACCACCCAAGGAATGAACAGTGCCACTGTTTAAAGCTGTGCAGTCAGGTATAATGGCGAATACTTGCATGTGGCTATTGGAGTTTAATTTAAATTATATATGAAATGTGTAGTTTATCAGAGGTGTTAGCCACATTTCAAACATTCTATGTATAATAAATACTAGACTGCATAGAATTGATTGTAGAATATTTTCTTTATTTAGAAAGTGCTGTTGTCACTGCTAATTTAGAAAATTAGGCTGACACATTGAAATAAATAGAAACTCAAATCACTTTTGTACTTTCCATTTTCCCTTTAGTTATTATTTATAAAGGAAAGTATGAAAAGACTTTAATTTCTCTATTAACTGCATGGCTGAGAATACAAGAAAATAAGAAACAAGTTTATCCTCACAGTTGAAACAAGACAGTAAGAGAAATTCCATTTGCAGTCAATGAAAACCAGAGCAGTAAACTTGACCTGATGCTGAAGCTCTGGCGCTAGGGGCTGTGTGGCAGGGAGGAAGGTACACCGTCTTAGGCTACAAGGGTGGTGACGGAGTTAGCTGTCAATGGCTGTGCCAAGATCCAGCCCACAGGACACAGAAGTATAACTGAGCCTCACACATAATGTCTAATTCTTCAGTGCAGGGGTAGACTAGAGAGAAATTCTTTCTGTATGGGCGGGACCACAGAGAACTTACTTGGCCTGTGCTTTGAACTTTAAAAAACAAAAAAAACTGAAAATTCTGGCTGTGGGCTACTTACCCATGCCTTCAGAGTTTGAATTCACACTACCTTCAATTATTCAGAACACTAAAACCTAAAAATAAATCTGAAAACATGGATTCAGGTTAGAAATGTCCTTCGGGTGACTAGCAGTTGCCCTAGCAAGAATTCTGGCCTCACCCAGCTGTCAGAGGATGCCAGCGGTTAACCACCGGCTTAGAAAGAGCTTGTAATCCCAGAAGATGCACTGAAGTAGAGCTTCATACTCTACTGGAGGGAGCATAACTTAGTACAACTACTTTAGAAAGCAACTAGTATATCTAGTAATGTAATCCAGCATGTATGTCCCAGAGCAAATCTCACATGTCTACAGTGAGGTAATAAATAAGAAAGTTTCTAGTACCATTGTAACTACTAAGAAACTAGAAATAGTCTAAAATTCATCACTAAGAGACTGGGCATAATCAGTTTATAGGAATAGTCATAATGGAATACAGTGACAGCAAGTAGAAATAGAGATAAACGCAAAACAAGGTTGGAAAAGTTAAGCCAAACGGAACATTTTAAAAGAATACTTTTTAAATTTAAGGTTTAAATAAGAAAAGAATACATGTTGCAAAAGGAATATATGGTAGAAGACTATATAAATGGAAATGGAAAACATACTAAATATTAAGAAAGTGTTTCCTTAGAGAAAAGCTGTAATATTTCAGTTGTATCAGTAAATGTTTCATGTCTTAAACTGAGTGATCATTATAGTCTGCACTTCTTGTATGCCTGAGTATCCCTTTTTTTTTTTTTTTTTTATCCTTTTGAGACAGGATCTCATGATACAGTTCAGGCTGGTCTTTAACTCACTTTGTAGCCCAGGCTGGCCTCAAGCTCACAGGGACCCTCCTGCCTCAGCCTCCCGAGTGCTGGGATTACACGTGTGTACCACCACACCTGGCTCCCATGATTTTAAAAAATTTTTTTATTTTATTTTTAAAATAAAGGCCTTAAACCAACATCACAATATCATTCACTCAATTCTTTAATTTTATTTTAAGAATAAAGGAAGAAAACAGTAACATACATCCATTTTCAAAATAGTGTAAGAACAATACAAACAATACAGACTTACAGATAAAGCGTAGGAAATAAACAATGGTTGCTGTATTACTATTGATATTTTCAAAGTGTTTTCTCAGGAAAACAGAGACATGCAATAATGATCAAACCAGTAATCATTAACTGTTCCTTTCAGTAAAGCAATAGAAGACAGTAGTACAACTGTTAGCTGTCCTGTATATACATACATACATAATTTCCCCTTCTTTCCCTTCTCCTTTCCCACACCCCAGTGGCCCTTTACTTTTGAGCGTTTCATTTCATTTCACAATGTCTATCATACCTCCTAGTTTTTATTCACTCTTTCAAGTTCTTACACTAGTGAAACAATACATTGCTTACACATGGAGGTCTTGTTTATTTCACTCTTGAGTATGGTCTCTAGTTTCGATCATTTACCTATAAAAGTCTTGAGTTTATCTTTCTTTATAGCTGAGTAATACTCCATTATATAAAAGTACCACAATTTTTTTATCCAGTCATCAGTGGATGGACATTTGGGTTGCTTCCACAATTTTAACAATTACAAATTGTGCCGCTATGAACATGGGTGTACATATATCGCTGTGATATGGATGTTTTCAGATCTTCTGGGAAAATACCCAAAGGGGAATGGCTGGGTTGAATGGGACCTCTAGACCTAGTTTGCTGAGGAATCTCCAAACTGATTTCCACAGTGGTTTCACCAGTCTGCATTACCACCAGCAATGGAGAAGAGTTCCTATTTCTCCACAGCCTCTCCAGCATTAGTTATTGGTTGATTTCTTAATGGTAGCCATTCTTATTGGGGTGAGGTGAAATCTCATTGTTGTTTTAATTTTCATTTCTTGAATGACTAATGATGTTGAACATTTTTTCATGTATTTGCCATTTGTATTTTATCTGAGAAATGTGTATTCATCTCAGGTGCCCATTTTTGGATTCGGTCTTTGAATTTTAGGGGCTGATGTTTTTTAATTCTTTATATGTTTTTGATAGAAGACCTTTGTCCAAAGGACAGTCAGCTAAAATTTTTTTTCCAGTTTTTGGGTTTTCTTTTTACTCTGCTGGTGATTTCTTTAAATGTGCAGAAACTTTTCAGTACAATGAGATCCCAGTTATTGATTCTTTGAAGGATTTCACAGGCAGTTACCCCTCTGTCTTCAAGGTCTTTACCTACTTTCTCTTCCAATAGATTTAGTGTTTCTGTTTTAATATTGAGCTCTGTGATCCATTTTGACTTGAGTTTTGGTACATGGTGATAGACTTGGGCCTATTTTCAGTCTTTGGCAGGTGGCAAACCAATTTCTCCAGCACCATTTATTAAGGAGGTTATCATTCTTCCAGTGAATTTGTTTGGCCCCTTTATCAAACATTAGGTGCTGAGTGTGTTTATTGTTGTGTCTGTGTCTTCCAGTCTCTTCCACTGATCTTCTGCTCTGTTTTTTAGCCAGTACCAGTAGCTTTGTAGTATAATTTCAGGTCATGGATTGTAATTCCACCTGAATGGTCCTTGTTGCCCAGGATTGCTTTTGTTATTCTGGGTCTCTTCTGATTTCAGATTAATTTAAGGAATGTTTTCTCTAGATCTGTGAGGTATGCTAATGGTGGTTTGATGGGAATTGCATTGAATCGGTACAACAGTTTTGGTCATGTGGCCATTTTCACAATGTTGGTTCTTCCTATCCATGAGCAAGGAATGTTTTTCCAATTTTTGAAATCCTCTTTGATCTCTTTTTTTAAAGTGCTGTAGTTTTCATTGAATAGATCTTTTGCTTCGTTTGTTAGATTGATTCCAAAATATTTCAGTTTCTTGGATGCTATTATGAAAGGTATGGTTCCCTTAATTTCTCTCTCAGTCTGTTTGTTGTTTGTGTATGGGAATGCTATTGAGTTTTGGATGTTGACTTTGTATCCAGTACACTGCTGAATTTGTCAGTTACTTCAAGAAGTCTTCTTGTGGAGTTTTTGGGGTCTTCCATGTAAAGAATCATGTCATCTGCAAATAGTGATAGTTTTACTTCTTCCTTTCCTATCCTTGTTCCTTTTATTTCTCTCGCTTGTCTAATTGCTCTCGCTAATGCTTCCAGCACTGTGTTGAACAGGAGTGGTGACAGCAGACATCCTTGTCTTGTTCCTGATTTTAAAGTAAAAGCTTTCAGTTTTTGTCCATGTAGTACGATGTTGGTTGTTGGTTTGTCATAGATGGCATTGATAAGGTTGGGGTGAAGACCTTATATTCCTATTTTCTGTAGCAGTTTTATCATGAATGCATGTTGGACTTTGTTGAACGTTTTTTCTGCATCTATTGAGATGATCATATGGTTTTTGTCTTTGGCTCTATTGATATAGTGTATAATATTAATTGATTTGCGAATATTGAACCATCTCTGCATTCCTGGAATGAATCCTACTTGGTCATCGTGTATGATTTTCTTGATGATTTGCTGCATTCTATTTGCTAGTATTTTATTGAGTATCTTTGCATCTATATTCACTAGGGAAATTGGTCTGTAGTTCTCTCTCTGGGTTGGGTCTTTCTCAGGTTTTGGTATCAGTATAATACTTACCTCCAGAAATGAGTTAGGGAGAATTTCTTCCTTTTCAATTTCATTGAAGAGTTTGAGGAGTGTTGGTATTAAATCTTCTCTGAATTTCTTGTAAAATTCTGCTGTGAATTTATCAGGACCTAGGCTTTTCTTTGTCGGTAAGTTTTAGTCACATTTTCAATCTCATTAATTGATATTGGGTTGTTCAGGATTTTTATGTCTTCTTGACTCAGCCTTGGTAATTTGTACATACCTAGGAATCTGTCCATTTCTTCTTGAGTTTTCTATCCTATGCGAGTAAAGACTTTCAAAGTAGGCATTAATGATCTTCTAAATTTCTGTAGAATCTGTAGAAATTTCATCCTTTTCATGCCTTATTGCATCAATTTGAGTTCTTCTTTTGATAAGGTTGGCTAGGGGTTTATCAATTTTATTTATTCTTTCAAAGAACCAACTCTGATTCATTTATTTTTGTAGGGTTTTCTTCATTTCAATTGCATTAATTTTTGCCCCAATCTTTATAATCTCCTCTCCTCCTTCTTTGGGCTTTGGGCTTCCCTTGTTCTTTTTCTAAAAGTTTGAGGTGCAGCATTAGGCTGTTTATTTGTTCTCTTTCTGTTTTCCTTATATGTGAGTTCACCACTATAAATTTCCCTCTGAGTACTGCTTTCATTGCATCCCACAGATTCTGGTAAATTTTATCTATTATTTTTGTTTGTTTGTAGCTATTTTTTAATTTCTTCTGTGACCCATTAGTTGTTCAGGAAGTTGTTGTCTAATTTCCAAGTGTTTATGGAGTTTTTGAAGTTCCTTTAATTTCATTGCACTGTGGTCAGATAATATGCATGGGATAATTTCAGTTCTTTTGCATTTATGTAAGTATGCTCTATGGGCTAGATTGTGGTCTATTTTAGAGAAAGTCCCATGTGCAGCTGAGAAAAATGTGTATTCTGATGTTGTGGGTTGGAACACTCTGTATACATCTACTAAGTCCATTTGTTTACAGCTTTGGTTCAGATCTATTATTACTTTGCTGATTTTTTGTCCAGTTGACCTATGTCTTTGTGTCGAAGGGGTATTGAGGTCCCTTGTTACAATAGTGTTAATGGTTATATGGGTTTTCATGTCCATTAAGATTTATCTTATATAGTTTGGTGCTCCAATATTTGGTGCCTATATGTTGAGGATTGTTATCTCATCCTCTTGCAATTTTCCCCTAACAAGTATGTAGTGACCTTCTTTATCTCTTTTGATTATTGTCGGTTTCAAGTTTACATTGTCTGCAAACATAATAGCTACTTCTGCTTTTTTCTGGGTTCCTGTTGCATGGAAGATTGTTTTCCATCCTTTGACTTTCAGTCTATGGATTTCCTTTTGAGTAAAGTGTGTTTCCTATATGCACATATTGTGGGATTTTGTTTCTTAATCTACTCTGCCAGTCTGCTTCTTGTGAGTAGTGAATTGAGGCCATTTACATTTATGGTTATAACTGATATGTGCTGGCATATCGTTGTCATATTACTTGCTATTGTTGTTTTACTTTTTCTACCTGTTTAGCTGTTTGCTGTTCTTGAGGGTTCCTTTCTATTGTTGTTCTTGAGATTGCGTTCATTTTCTTCTCTGTCTAGAATGTCTTTTAGTGCTTTTTGTAAGAATGGTTTGGCACTCATGAAGTTCTCCAGTTGTTCTTTGTTGTGGAAGTATTTTATTTCTCCATTAAACTTGAAGGATAATTTGGCAGGATACATAAGTCTTGGTTGGAAGCTGTTTTGTCTTAGGACCTGTAATACTTCATTCCAAGCTCTTCTCGATTGTATGGTTTGTATTGAGAAGTCTGCCATGATTCTGATGGGCTTCCCTTTATAGGTGATCTGTTTCTTTTCTCTAGCAGCTTTTACTATTCTTTTCTTTTACTGGAGATTTGGGATTTTGATTATTATATGTCTGGGTTTGGTTTTTTATGGTTATGACTAGTAGGAGTTCTATAGGCCCCATTTACTGTATCTCAGGTTCTGTTTCCATGCTTGGGAAATTTTCTGCTATTATTTCTGCAAATATTCTTTTTATGTCATTTGTGTCACCCTCTGCTGTTTCATTGAATCTTATTACTTGGACATTATTTCTCTTTGCCTCGTCTTGCAGCTGTTGAATTGATTTTTCCTGGATCCTTGTTGATTTTAAGAGATCTTTCCTTTCACGATCACTAGCTGCCATGCTGTCTTCAAGGTCTGAAATTCTATCTTCAGCTTCATTCCGGTGGTTGTGTAAGCTTTCAGGGGAAGTTTTGATTTCCTGGAAACCTCTTTGACTCTGTTTCATGCATTCTAATTCATTCCTATATTGCTCCTGAAACGTTTCCATCTGTTGCTATGTTCCTGTATTTTTTTATCTGTTTCTTCTCTAGATGTGCGGAGCATTTCTTTCATTATTATTGTCATTTCATTTTTTGCCTGAGAGATTATGTCTGATCTGATCTCGGCCTGATGGAGTTATTTCTTTACTTCTGCTGCAATCATTTCAGCAATTTCATATGTGTGTTTACCAAGTTCTCCTATGTTGGTGTCCCCTGGACTTGTTCTGAGTGGGGTGGAGTTCTGAGATTGCGTTTTAGCCCTTCATCTTGTCATGTTTGATGCCAGAGGCAGAACACAGTCTCCCTCTTCTCTGGCAGTTCAGCAGAGGTCGCTAGTGGTCCTAGGTTTCCTGGTGAGCAGACCTGCCCCTCAGTGTCTGCTGAGATTCGCTGCTTATACTGGGGTTTTCCAGTGGATGGTGAAGTATACCTAGTTATCTCAGGTCTCAGACATGAACTGTGATGTCATTTAATAGCAGATGTCCAGCAGCCCATCACAGTTCAGAGGACACGTATGACCCAGAATCTGGTTGCAGTAGTGGTGCAATCCCAGGCCAGTGGTCCTGTGACCCCGGGCAGTTCAGGATTCAGGCAAAACCCAGACATGAACTGCAGGGTCAACAGTTGTTGGACCATCTCATTCTTTGTCTCCAGTCAGTTCAGAACACACATAGGATTCAGACACGGGCCGCACCAACAGCGGTCACAGACTGCCTGTGTATGCGACCACCTGAAGGGCAGGGAGCAAGTGAAGTCCAGACCAGAACCTCGGTCTCAGCAGCTCCTGAAGCGCCCACACCCAAACCTCACTCAATGCTGTGCATGTGCAGGGAGCAGTTTGCCAGGCTTCTGGGTGCGGATCTTCTGTCAGCACTAGGCGCACAGAGGGTGGAGACTCTGACTGTAATGGTGGCGACTCAGACTGTAATGGTGGCAAGGTCGTGAGTCGCCCTCTCTGCCCCCAGGAAATAGATGGGAAATACCTGGTTCTCTCTGCAGCATTCAGCTTGGAACCATGCCGTCAGTGGGTCGCAGCCTGCCTGATTCTGCTTCTCCAGTCAGTTCAGTCCACACAGAGAAGCCAGGGGTGGGCTGCACCAACAGTGATCTCAGTCTGTGTGCAATTACCTGGAGAGTGGGTCGCAAGTGAAGCCCAGACCCGAACTATGGTCTGAGCAGCTCGTGGAGCAACAGCACCCAAACCTCACTCAGCACTGGGCATGCACAGGGAGGGCCCACATGCGAAACCAGGTGAGAGCAGTTTGCCAGCCTTCTGAGTGAGGATCTCCTGTCTGCACCAGGTGCACAGAGATCATTCACTCAGTTCTATTGGACTTCCAATGCAATTCACAGTGCTAGCACTCTATGTTTGAAAAAATCAGCACCGAGTACAGTGGAATGAAGTGCAAGAAGGTCAATAAGCGATGAGGCTTTTGGACCCAGAAAACCAGAAAAGTTTGTTGGTAAAAGTTTTCGAGTCCTATCATGCAGCATTGTAGACACCGAACCCTGCAGGTTCATCTGAATCTGTGGCACTGGCTATGGAAAGAAGTTGAAAATTTAAGGAGTTTAAAAAGATTTTACAGCACTGATTTTTTTTTTTTTTTTTTTTTTTTTTTTTTGCTTTACATATTGATATCTTCGAAGTGTGTGTTCAGGCTAACACATACAGATATACACTATTAATCTAATATCCTGTCATCGATTATTGCTTAGCATTAAGTGATATAATACAATAGTAGAACCATGTTAGCCCTCCTGCACATATGTATATTCATATATATTCCTCTATACATACATACATACATTTTTGTCTTTT
>PVLD010032308.1:0-14795 GCA_004027595.1 Dinomys branickii
CCCGGCCCACCGGACAGGAAAAGGGCTTCGGCCCTGACCCGCCCCGTCAAGAAAATGGCTGCCCACACTGATACACCCCTTCAGGAAAAGGCCTTTGAGCTCGCCCGCCCTGGCAGAAAAGGGGTTCAAACCCTGAGCCCCACATCCCGCCCCAACAGGACAATGGCTTCAAGCTCTCACCCCCCTCACCAGACAGGAAAAATGCTTCGGCCCTGACCCGCCCCCTCAGGAAAATGGCTTCCAACACTGATACACTTCTTCACGAAAAGGCTTTCGAACTCTCACCTGCCCCGGCAGAATGGGGGTTCAAACTTTGAGCCCCGCCCCCCGCCCCGATAGGAAAATGGCTTCCAGCTCTGACCCGCCTGCCCCACCAAGGGAAGGAGGATTATGAACCCTACCCCACCCGCCAAGCCGTAGCACAGCCCACCCTGTCAGCCTGAGGTTTCACCCCTGCCCACTACGTCTAGCACTCCCGAGGCCGCCAGCTACTGCTCTCAGGCTGCACTATCGCATGCCCATGGAGCATAAAAAGGCTCAAAAATTGGAGAAAATTACCCCAACTGACCTTTTCTAGTCCCGAGCCTGCCGCCTGAGCCGTCCACAAGTTGTGGAGAGAAGCAGTTGCCGCTCCTGCTCACCCTGACCGTTAGACTCAAGCAGAACTGCCGTTGGATGGTCTTTATAGAGTCGTTTTGCCGGAAACCACGCCTGGCTTCACGACATGTGAACCTTCGAGAACGGTCTACGCACGTGAACGTCGCGAATCTTCGCGGTTTGCTTCCTAGCGACTGCCCAGCTCGCGCGTACTCTCGCGAGGCTCAGGGCAGCACGATCCCAGTGACCAATCAGTGGCCGCCAGTGGACAGGTGTCCCTCTTGTCCTGTCAGTGTTGTGTGACTCTGAATGGTCATAAGCAGTGGAGCATTGCTAGGGAGACAGCGGCGGGGAGGGGGGTTGTTGCCCATCAAGAGGCAGCGACCCTGGCCTCCTTACAGCTGGGCATCAGACCCCAGATTTGTGTTAGCTGACACTTGCCAGAGCAGGCTGTAGAGCAGTGGGCCACAAACCCCTCATGGAGGAAAAAGGTGACTGCAGCTCGCTGTGGTTCCTGGTGCATTCACAACTCTTCTAGTCGCTACAACTGGGTGCATGACCTCCCATTTTTGTTATTTGATCATTTGAAGCTTATTGATATTTACATAAAACTCTGCCCCTTGCCCCTTGCCTTTGCCCTGTGATTGAGATGTCCATGTTGACTGGGCTCTAGGGGTGCACATCAGTGCTTAAATTTGCATGGACAAAAGTGCCTGGCCTTAGCAATTGCCTCTGCTTGGTCTGATATGAACCTGGGGAAAGTTATTTCCAGTCTGCAACAAGCACAAGTTGGAATGGAGAACTGACACAGATTCTGGAGCCATGTTTGCTGGTTTTGAACCCTAGTGCCAACACTTAGTTGCTCTATGTGTTTGGGAAAGCCGAGGAACCACCCAGTGCTGTTTGCCTATCTGTGAAATGGCACAATAGCGACAATACATGAGATAGCATATGAAAACATTTAGAACTAGAACAGAAGTCTGCTTTATGTAATGTGCTTACAGGCTGTGTGACTTAGTGATATATTGTCTTACATATATCACAGGCTGCTCATTTTAGGAAGGAGTCACAGCCTGAAGACTTACCAAAGTCAAAGCAGACAGATGTTTCAAAGTAAAGCTGTAAATCTTTTCCTGGCCCAGAAAGGATGTATAAGGAAAATAGCTTGAACTTTGGAATGCATTTTCCCTATCAAATACAAGAAGAGATTGATGCCCATTATAGATATTATATTTTTTGTTCCATCTTTTCCTGGAAAAATTCCCCTTTTGTGTCCAGTTGTCTATAAAATACTTTGTGGTTGGGTGTGGTGGCACACCCCTGTCATCCCAGCACTCAGGAGGCTGAGACGGGAGGATTGCTACAAATTTGAGGCCAGCCTGGGCTGTATGGTGAGTTAGAGGCCATCCTGTGTCAAAAAAATCGAAAACAAAACAGAATAAAAAAAACTGTGAAACCTTATGGATACAATTATATAACAATCAAGAGAAACCAGTTGTTTAATTGCAGTCACGTTTATTTGCAGTTTCTATACACACTTTCTAGGTAATCAAACTTTTCTGGTACATTTTTTGAGAGGGGTTCACAATGAAACTGTCACCATTTTTACTAAAAATAAATACAAGACTTAAAGTGTTGAACAGCTCTAAAATATATAAAGGCTTGGATTGAATGTAAACGTTGAAAACATCTTACAAAAGAAACCATCTTTGCAACAATTTAAAAAGTTCATATTTACAAATATTACAAAAATACAAAATGGATGCAAGTCCATAAACCATTGTCTTTTTGGCCAGCATGAACTGTTTCTAGTACCAAAATAGTTACACTGTAACCTTCTTCATAGTTTTACATCTTTCATCTTTGTCATGATCTAGTTCTCTAAGTGCCACCACTGCAGCAAATGCACTTACTCACTGACCTTTGGCAAGAGCAAACAGCATGTTTTGTTTGCTATGACTAGTCCATGTCCTCTACTTAGCCAAAACCAAAAGAACAAAAATTAAATCAGATTTTTTAAAAAAAGGAAACATTTTTCCCTCACACAAGGTAACATGTTATATAAACATAAAAGAACAAAATATTAGCATCAGTGCAAACAACAGAAGAAAAGTTTGGATTGTTGTTCTTTACAATACCTAATGTGTGTACTCCGCTTCAAGCCAGCAGTGATGTTAAAGACAGCCTAAATTTTGGTCTTGTTTGTTATGTAATAAAGCCATATAGAATATTCCAGATTATTAAGGAATCGCTTGATTTTTTAAATCATTTGTTACTCAATACTATTCCACAGTGAATTTAAATCCATCTTTACTTGGGTTTTTTTTAAATATATGAAGTATAAAATAGAGAAACTCTGCTATAGATTTTTAGAGTAAACAAAATAAGTAAAACTATATTATAAGGGTTAATTCTGTGATCATTACTTAGAGAAGGTATCTTATTGCCTCACAATTCAAGTCAATATGTACTTTAAAATATATATGGTAACATTACTTAAATTAATGTCAATAATAAAAAGGTGACATCTTTATTAAAGCCAATTCATGTGTTTTCTATTCAAAATTTAGAATTATGTTTAAAGCCCAAATACCTTTCTCCATGCTTAAAAAAGCCCCTAACTACACAAAAGCCATACTGCAAACGAACTGCTTTTATGAAAATTACAAAAGATCACCTACTGTGACTGGAACTGATAGTTTATTATCACATTTGTCTAAAACCTTTATTTTTAAAAGTTTGCCACGTGTATTTTTCGAAGCATGAGACAACTTTTGTTCATGTTTCCATGTGGTGCCAAACCATGCTGGTTTTTCTTAATTAATTTGTTCCAGTGAGAAATGATGGTTCAGTTTGTTTCAAACGTCAAATGATTTTTCTTTTAATAAAAAGTGTAAGACTTTGTAAATGTTCAAACCCTTTACCAGTTAGCTTATCTATCCCCAACACATGTGCGCGCGCACACACACACACACACACACACACTCCCTCTCTCTCTTTCTTTTTCTCTCTCCCCCATCTTAATCTCCTCCTCTACCCCTCCACCCCAGCACCCATTTTACATACAATGACAAGAAATTAAGTAACACAATTTGGTAGTAAAAACAAATTGTAGAAGAATCCAGACATTTTTTTTTTCTTTCCAAAGAAACAAAACACCAACAGCAATCAGATTCTCTTATTCTTAATGTGTAACATCTTACAAAGCATTTCTATTAAGACAGTATCTTCTTAGACTAGGCTTTCTCATTCATTTTGCACAAGTAAACCCCAAACTGCAAACCCTCTTTCTGACATCCTACTTTCCCAAATATCACTTGCATAGGCTTCAAGCCAGTTGCTTGTCAATTTCTTAGCAACCCTGATGTGTTCTATCATTCTAATTACATTCTAGTCTTTTATAGGTTATATCCCTTCTGAATTCTCTCTACTTTTCTACCTCTCCCATTCAAAACCTATTCTAAGTACACAGCTGCTTATATTTCTGACATATGATTCCAAACATTAGTATCAGTTCATGTCAAAATCAGAGGTGTAAAACCCACTTGCAGATTTCAACTTGTAACTACATTTTTTTCAGTATTAAGACAAGAAAATTCAAGTAATTTCAAGTAATTCAGCTTGTTTCCCTGCCTTCATTTCATCAGAGCATTTGCCCTGACATTTCTTTGCCCACCCACCACCCCCCTCTTTGCAATCAAGCAGATATAGTAAAACCAGACAAAAACTCAGTTGTATGTAGCATTGTGAACCAGAGCTGTTCCCCATTCCCAGTTTAATGGTGAATATGAATAATGCACATACACATACCTATTTCCCAACTACATTGTTCACAGTGTCATTTCTGTTAGTTTTTAGGTAGCATGAATCTCATCAGCACAGAGAGGACGCTTCACTGAAATACTTACTGATAAATCAATAGCTCTGTGGCATGCTTAGGTTTTACTTTTGTTAGTTTAAGAACCTGGAACTAATTGCTAAACTGTTTCAGGAGTTTAAAGAGTATAGTCATTCGATTATGACTGTTTACATACCCAGTAGCCTAATATAAAACATAGCCTAAAATTAGCTACTGGTTTCCCTACTCATTCTCTTTAAAGCAGTCCACTGAAAAAATTAAAATCTAAAGGACACTGTCAAATGCTCTTTTTCAGGGCTTTGTGTTGAGAATGATAATTTTTCTTCATTAAAAAAATCAAAAGCATGCTTTTCGTTCTGTCCAAATTACCACACCGGCAAATCACAGCCACAGCTGCTATTATTTTTTGTTTATGCTGTAATTTGTCACAAAAATATTTAGGCTTGAATTTATTATTTTAAAATTAATCACATTACAATATAGAACCTCAAGATTTCCTTTTTACAGCAGTTTTAAATTCATATTTGAGGTTTATCACTTAGAAATATTGGTGGACATTTAAATACAGTATTTCATATGAAAATGGTATTCACAGAATACAACTATTACACTTTATTTTGTGTTCTATAAACAGTTGGTGTGCAGTAGATAATTGGCCACATGTCCACTCATCATTGATAAATCTATTTACACATTTTTATCAAAAATATGGTATTTACATGTGTGTAGTTCTTTCTTCTAAATTTTGCTTTAGTTCATTTTAGTGTAGAAAAATACCAAACCTCCGGAGTAATTTCATCTTAAATAACCATGACAGTGAGGGCTTTATTTTCTGAATAGGCAGCTCTGGGAAAACCTTGTCTAGGTTTCGCGAAAATTAGGTATTTTTGTATCCCATATTATCACAGGGAATGAGATCGGATAACTCAAACTAAGCTTAAGAAAACCATGGGAGATGGTACAGCTACTTAAAGCATGTAAAGTAATCAAGAATGACTAAACCACTTCTGTTTCCCCAGCATATATTTAGAATTCATTGCTAAGCAGTGATGATACCCTATCCTGTTTGCAACCTCTCTTGAGTCCCCTGTGGAGTCTCTACATCCTCTCCTAACTAAGGGTTTGCGCATTTGGCGGCATCTGGGCAGAGGCGGCCTAAGTGGAGCTCTGGGAGGAGCGGTCGTCGTGAGGGCTCCCGTCGGAGTTTTCTGTCTCACCCTCGGAGATGGCCTGCATGGGCGTGTTGTACAGCCGGCACCGGACGCTGTAGCGGCTGCTGCTGGCCGCAGGGGGCGCCCGCGAACGTCCAACCCTTGCTGATGCTGAGGTGGCAAAATTCTTTGAGGAAAACCCTTCTGAATTGACTCGTGGGGAGCAAGGAGAGAGCGCGGACAATGCCTCGGTCCCAGGTGATCCCTGATGGGCATCATCAGGGCTTTGAGGGGACTCCCCGGTGAACTCCCCAGGAGGTTTGGGCAGGATGGGACTCTTCAGGATCTCAGTGGCAGACATGCGGTAACTGGAATCAGAGCGACTGCCTTTCTTGAGGAGTAGCAGCTTGAACTCTTCGTTGGAAGTGTTGGACTTTTTGGCATTCCGGTAGATGAGACCAGGAGACCTCTGGCTATTTGCACCTGTCACATTGCTGCTGGATGAAGTCATAGAACTGGAGCTGCTGCTACTGCTGCCAAGGGGAGCTCTAGATTTGCTTCGAACAGACATGTCCCCAGAATCTTTTCTTCCAAGCACTTTCCTCTTGGATCTTTTTAAGAAAAGGAAAAATGGGGCAAAATCTGAGTTCATGTACGTTTTTATGAAACAGAAAGTGTCTGTTCTCATTCATGCACCTACTAAAGAGCATTTTTAGTTCATCTTGTATGATAGGACAGTAAGCACAGTGATGAAGAGTAAGTACATTGCTTGCCCCTGTGGCATTCATAGCCTGAGGGAGACTCTCTGACAGCCAATGGGCATGAGTTAGGTTCTGGAGTTGACCTTTTCAGGTAACAACTAATGTAATGGCTAGAGGTTCTGGAAGAGGACTTATTGGGATGTTTTGCAAGAGTTTAAGGAAATACTGCTATCTGACTTCCAGTTACAATGGGGTGAAGGGCTGTGGCTTTTTCTTGTGGAAGCTGCCCTTGCCATGTAGATGAAATGCGCTCATGTCCAGGATTGGGTTTCAAATAATACCACACAGAGCAAGTACAGTAGTTGGAGGGGTGGATGACACAGGATTGGCTTTAGTTTGATAGCTGATGAACCTAGGTAATGGATATGACTATAGGAACATATTAGACTATTCTGCCTCCTTTTTAAATTGCCTCCATATAAAAATTTAAATAAATTTTTAAATAAATCCATCTTCGGCTGCAAATACCATTTCTTATAGCTGTCTAAGGGCTATCGGTAGTGTAGTAAGCAGTAAACCAACTCTCTGTGAGAAATTGAAAATCTAGACCATCTCTGGAGCTCTTAAAGCTTTGTGTACTGTAAGCTCTCAAAAAAGCAAGATAATTCTCACCACTGTGATATAAATAAATAAACAAACCCTACACAAATGCAAGTCTAAGATTACCAAACTCAATAAGTCTATGGAATCTCAACACCCATCATCACAGTACTGATTTCTTTCTTTCTTTCTTTCTTTCTTTCTTTCTTTCTTTCTTTCTTTCTTTCTTTCTTTCTTTCTCTTTTTTCTTTCTCTCTCTCTTTATTTCTTTCTCTCCTTCCTTCCTTCCTTCCTTCATTCCTTCCTTTCTTCCTTGCTTCCTTCCTTCCTTTCTTCCTGTGTTACTGGGAATTGAACCCAGGGCCTTCGCAATGAGCTGCATCCCAGTCTCCTCCCCCTTTTTATTTTGAGACAGTCTTGCTAAGTTAATCCGGCTGAGCTAGAAATTTAATCTTCCTATTTTAACATTTCAGAATTCAGGGGTTATAAGCATATGCCACCACACTGCATCATATTTTCTTTTGATAAGTCTTCAAGTATAAATTCAATGACTCTTTAGTATAACTCAATTTATTGGTGAGTACTGGCAACATGCTCTCTCATCAATTTAAAAATCTATAGGCAATTTGGGTGTGGTGGTGCATGCTTATAATTCCAGCACTTTGGGAGGCTGAGGTAGGAGGATTTCAAGTTTAAATCTCACCTGGGCAATTTCGTGAGATACTGTCTCAAAAAATATAAAGGGCTGGGAACATACTTCAATGTGAAAGCCCTGGCTTCAATCTCCCATACTTCAAAAAACAAGACACACACAAAAAGTCTGTGATGTACAACAATGTGAACTTTTCAATTGGAGGTCAGACTTATTTGGGTAGACTGAAACTTTTGTGGTTAATATCTTGCATATTGTAGTGTCAGGCCCTCCAGAAAGGTAGAGTTTCAATCTAACATTTACTTTTAACATCTATCATACTCCAGGCATGAAAATGTTATTTTGTCACTAAAACCAAGTATGTGAGCAATAGGTATTCCCAAGAGAATGGGTTCAGAGGTTTGAACTTAATCATGTAGGAAAAGTAGCGGAGTTTGGATTCAGATCCAAGTCTTTCTGTTTCTCTAACTAGGACCTGCCTACTATTCCAGACACAGACATGGCCCTTTGGAGTGTAAGTACCTGCCTCTAACTTATGTATCAGACTAGAAATTCATCTCAGGGCTAATGATAAAGTATAGGGCATGGTGGAATATAACTACAATTTAGACTAGAGATTGCAGTGGAGAAAAATAAACTAACAATTCTTCATCTGCCAAGTGGAGAAGTGTGCCTGATGAGGTACAGTCAGAAAGTGTTTCCAATTGGATTCTGCAAAAAAAAGAGTTTTAGAAGAGCAGTGCTCCTTCTTCAACAGAGAATTGCATTGAGAGAAAACGGAAGCTCCTTTCAAAAGTACAGTATAATCTCAGGAAAAAAGATTGTAATTTGCTTGCAAAGAATTTGATTTGAAATTGATAAGTTTATGAGGTGGAAAAGATAATCCCCAAATTTTGTCTCTTTGGAGTTCCATCAGGTCCCAGGACCTAGTATAAAAAGGCAGTCACCTATATAAAAGGAGTAGGTACTTACAACTGGCTAGTCCCATTGGATATGAGTTTGATTTCCAAGTACTAACTCCTACTCCAGTGGTGCCAAACCTGTGGTACCTGTGCCACAGTGGGCTGCTCATTAGCATTGAAAGCTCTAAAAGGTTCATAATCACTATCTGACTCAGTTCTTTGGTCACCAGCTGTAACAAATTTGTAGTTCTTGCAAATAATGGCCACTGATCACAAGGGTACAGTGGGCAAAATGAGAAGGTGTTCATGGATAGCATGGCACAGTCCTGTCCTGGGAAAGCAACACAAAGGACTCTCCTATTCATGGGCTATGGGCATTAATTCTGAAGATGAAGGTAGTACTGTTAAAGAAATTTAGGTTTTAAGAAGAGAAAGGAAAGGAGCAATTACTAGTTTTTTCCAAGCGATTAAGTGGGCAGATTATATATACCATCTTCTCTCAAACTTGGGGTCATGATTGTTTTGCTGGATCAACTTATGTTTGTCTTTGCTAGTGTATGATTATACCTTTGAGCATAGCTTTGAGTCCAAGAAATTGTTTAAATTTAAAGAACTGCTGGTGTAGTTCAGTGGGGGGCCACTTGCCTGGCATATGTGAAGATCTGGGTTTGAGCTCCAACACCAAAAAAGAAAGAAAAGAGAAGAAAGGAGAGGAAGGAAGGAAAAAAGGGAAAGGAAGGAAGGAGTAGGAAAGGAAGAGAGGGAGGGAAATTATATATATATATATATATATATATATATATATATATAGGTCAGAGATTACACTAGAGTTTGAACTTTCACTACCACTTAAGTACAAATTTTCACTGCCACTTAAGTATAAATTGTTTTCACATACAAACTTGTTCAAGAATGTCTTTCTTGGTGAAAAATCCCACATCTTGCCCTAAGCAGTGCTTATGAGTCTCTCATTTGAGTTCTAATTGTACATAAAGGCTCATATTGCCCAACTTTTATATATGTCTTCCAATTTGATTTGGAAAAGTAATTCTTTCTTGCCTGCTTTTGATTTTGCAAGTACAAAAGACATTATTATATTTGCATGTGGTAAGAAGCACTTTAAGAAGTAAAACCTTTTCTATGCCTTTGTTTTGGCAGACTTCATCATATTGCCTCACCTATGAATGACGGCAAATAAATCCTCAGTTGTTCGAGGTTTGTTTGGAGACACGAACACACCCTCTGCTTCAGCTTGAGAGTCTTCACTAAGTGGTGAAATGATTGAGTCGTCACTTGGTGATGAGTCTTAAAATAAGATAAAAGCATCTTTAAGAAGTTATGTGGCACACTACTGTGTTTCACTAATGCAGTGATCAAACAAACAGGATTTACTTACTGACATTTTTTTTCTTCTTTTTTTGAGACAGAGTCTCTCTATGTAGTTCAGGCTGGCCTCAAACTTGAACTCACTATGTAGCCCAGGCTGGCCTTGAACTTGCAGCAACCCTCCTGCCTCTGCCTCCCTAGTGCTTGGATTACAGGTCAGGCATGCACTACCATATCAGGCTACTTACTGATATTTTTTAAAGCAGAGGTATCTGTCAAAGCTTAGTCCCTCAATAACAAAAACTTTCTTTGCTTATCTCAATTATTGAGGTAAATGAAAAGAAACAGTGTAGAGAAAATGAACACTCAAGTTAAACAGTATTATCGGGACTGTAAAAAAGAGAAACTGAAGGAAATTCCAAGACACATTTCTGTGTGACAAAGGTATCAATGACTGACCTTTCAGTGAAGCCTCATCCACACTTCCTTGGGTCTCCTCCGCCCTGCCATTATCAGAGGCACTTTTGGGTGAAATACCTGAAGCATTATTTTCCTGCTCAGAACATTTGTCAGGGAGTGAATGCGTAGTTGATATCTCTGATTCATAGCAAATATTCCCAGGCACTTTGTCATGGTGGCGGCTCATAACAAGTTGATGTTTAAGTTGATTGCTTATGTCCATTGCTCTAGCTGGTGAGTTGGACTGAGATATGATTCCATCCACAGGTTCAGGTTGTGGAAGTTCCTCCTGATCTACCGAGGATGCCTTCTGTACCTGTTCTGGGGCTTCATCTGGACCACCTCCGTACTGCATTATTTTACTATCTAAATCATTTGGGTGGACAGCAGATACCCTCTGAAGTCCTTCTGTGAAAACCCCACAGTTTTCACTTGGCATATTTTCTGGAATAGGCTCACTCTCCATCTGTATTTGGTCTTTTAGGACATTTGAATCTAAAAGATTGCTACCAGCTGAGGTTCCTGTTTCTGGATTACACTGTTTCTTCACATCCAAAGTCAGGGTCTTTTCCAAATGTGGCTTCTCTTGTCCCATCTCAACAGCAGAGGAGTCTAAAAAGGACAGTATAGGGTCTTCAGCAGAGAACTGGCGTGATATTGATTTCTTTACTGTATGTGGCCTAATCTTACCAGGAGACAAGACAGCCACTGTGAGAGCACTTTCCTCTACGTAGGACAAATCTGTGCCATTGCCATCTTTTTGCTTAGCTTCTTCAGCTTTACCAATGGACCTAAGGTTAACTGATTTTAGTACTGTTGGAGTAATCGCAAGAGATGGTGGAGGATTCGACCTCAGCATTTCTCCTACTATGTTTTGCTTATTGTGAGTAAAAACATGCAATGGATGACGGTGATGGAATGGTTTATTCAAGACATTATGAAGAGCACTTAGGTCAAGATGGGTAGGAGGTATAATAGGAAGCTCAAGATCTTTACTTAGTGATAGGGCTCCATCTTTTAAACAAGGTTGCTGTAGAGAAGATTTCCTTTCTGGGACTTTAGGTTTTCTTTTGCTACCTCCGGGAGACAAGGGACCTGAAAAGAAAGCTGTAGGGAAAGAGGATGTTGGTGTTTCAGACTGACTTGAGTAGCCACTGGATGGAGATGCCAAACCAGCCAGCTTCTCTGGTGAAGCCAATTTAAACTCATTGTCAACAGACGGAAGAGATGGAGTGGTGGCTCTTGATTCTGACTGTGATGTTTGGGATTCAGAGCTCTCTGGAGATTTGATGCATTCAATAACTGTGGTACCCGTAGCAGTGCTTGAATTAGATAGGGATCTATAAGGATCATTTGTTTTCAAGTCATTTAGAAGCCAGAGGTCTGCATAGGGGGTTGATTCAGCACCTTCATCTTTGAATGGTGTAATATCTGAAGTGTCTAACTGAGGTTCTTTAATACCATGTTCACTCTGGTTCATCCAAGATGATTCCTGCTTAGGGGAGATATTGGCATTTTCCATTCGAGAAGGCGTGTTGGAGAAATCAAGAGGCAGCTTCATTTCCCTGGAACTGTGAGGCAGGTGTTGGCCACTGCTTATCTTTGGTTCTTTCATCTCAGCGACATCTGCATTTCCATCGGACTTCCTCAACGATGAGCTACGTTTAGGTGGAATTGGCTTTGCCTTTGGTTTCCTGAAAGAAATGCTTGGTCTCCCTGGCCTCCTATGGTCTAAGTAGTCCTGCCAGGTACAGTCTGGAAGACCAGGAGGAACCCCAATACCCTGGCCATTCTCTTGGCCCAGGGCTGCATAGTGACAGACATAGCTCTTGTTACCTTTGAGACCACAGTCAAAATGCATGGAGGTATAGTATCCTTCTGTGTCTACTGAAAAGTGAGAGCTAGTATCTGCTTTGTCTGATGGGGACTTTTCCAGAAAGCTGTCATAGGTGGCCATGCTTGTGAAGCTTGGGCAGCCCAGGCTATCTGCCTTGGGATGCTCAGGACTGAAATCTTGGTGACAAGAGGCATCATGATGGTGGTGTAGGTAATTCCACTCACTGTCACTTATGTTGCTGTTGCTGGGGTCATCCAGTAGATCTGCAACCGTGGAGGCAAAGGAATTTGTCCGGTGGCCTCTCACTTTATCCAGGTGGTCACTGTACTGCTCTGTCACAAAGACACTGGCATCCTCATTAGCATGAGGGGCCGTGTTTAGTGACAACTCTGAGTCACAGTGTGAAGAGCCAGTGAGAGGAGGAGAAGCTGCAGGAGGGATTGTTTCTGAGGTCTGTGAGGGGCATGTGGAGCCGCTCCCACTCCAGTTACCACTGGATGACTGGTGGTCATCTTTCTGGTCCACGTGGCTGCTGAGGAGGCCACTGGCCGTGGAGATACAGTGGACGGGGCTCCCAAAGGTGTCTGAGTTGGAGGAGATGTCACAGCTGCCAGAATCAGCAGCCATTCGGGACAAACGTGACCTTCCTCGCTCATTGAACCTGTTTTGGGGGCTATGAAGATGTTGAGAACAGGCTAGGCCCACAACAGGCTGGTGCTCCTGGGCACTCGGGCTGCTTGGAGTCTCACTGCACTCATTTGGGACTCTTTCATGCTCACCCATGAAAGGCTCCCCCTCTTCATATGTTGAGGGTTTAGCACCAACTTTGGGCTCAGCATCTCCACCTCTGTTACCCTCCCGAGGAAGGCTCCGCGATCTTGTGCGACTGCTCACTGTAGGAGTAAACATGGTGTCACCTTTATCCGCCAATGCAGAAATGTTGCCAGCCGAATGAGAGAGAGAAGCTGCAATGCTCTGGCCCCGTTGAGCTCTGATTCTCCTTCTGGATGGCGCAGCAATCAGAGTATCCTCGGTTTGGCACTCAGAGTCCCTGGTTCCAGACCTCCTATTGACAGTGTTGGAGGGGTCTGGGTTTGTGTGCACAATCACATTCCTTTCCCTGGCCACTGGTGATTCATCAGAATCTAGAGCACATGGAAAGCACAGTGAGATATTTCATATAGCAGCAGTCCTATAGATATTTTGAGAGATGTCTGCAAATATGCATGTGGGCATACATATTTCTCTTACAGAAAATAATTAATACATAAAATTAGGAGAAAGTACACATGCTGTTTCTCTGGTGTTCTCTCTCTCCCCTGACTCTCAGTCTCTATGTATGTATATTTATGTATATATACATATCTATGTATATATGTAGATATACTAAGAGAAGATGTGCTTACACATCTTTTATAAATTATTTCTCTTCATTGTCACATTAATTTGCCTCCAAAAGTGACTACTTTTTAAAACTAAAGTACATTTTCTCTTCTTGGTCACTATTTTTCATTTATGTTTTGTAATAGAAACAGAATGAAATAAAACCATAGACTTCATTACAAGAAATAGAAATCTCATTTACAAGAATGCTACCATTATAATAATTTTTTAAAACATAGGCAGGGATATACTAAACATATTGAACAGAAAAAATAGAAAAAGTCACCAATAGCATATTTTCAATATTCAATATTGGAGTTTGCCTGAAATTTATCATTTAAAATAATTAAAAGCATCAAAGTGTACCTCTCTTCAAATGAAGTTAGTTTTCCAAAAAATCTTACATTGACACTTGTTACTTTTTATTCACAATTTCTACCTTAATAAAACTTTTAAATCTTAGAAAATACTATATTTCAGCCACAGTACCTGAATGTATATGCCTAAATCTCTAACGTTAGACCTCCAGTCAAGAACGGAGAGTTTATAAGTAATTCTACCTGGCTTGATGAATAAAAAACAAATATTCACCATTTCAAAACTTCTACGAGTTCAAACATTTAATATTTTAAGAATGAAAACATTTTTAGAGCAAAACCATTGCCAGTTTTTGATATCACACCTATTTCTTGTTGAACTCTTCGGGGGATACCGGAGATGGTTTTCCTCCTCCTCAACTTGCGTCTCCGCTGTAGCACAGATTGTGAATGAACAAGAGAGCAGCGTATACTAGCCTCTCTGTCAAAACCGACTCCTGAAACCCACAAAATAGGTCTCATTAGCCTTTAGAAATGGCAAACAAATTTTCATTTGCTTTGAACACAGTGATATTTATTGATTGGAAGTGAGAGAAGAGTTTGGATTAAGCCTGTGAACAAATATAAGGGAGCCCTTATTCAGCTCTTATTTAAATTATGCTGCAGTACATTAAGCTTTACTTCTAAATGCAGCATTCCACAACGGCTTGGACTACCAAAAGTAACAGGCTAAAGAGGACACCGGAAGAAAGAAAATAGGAAAGGACATCAAAAAGCCACTTTCACACAGAAACGGCTCCTTAAAGATTTATAACCTTTAGTTACTACTACTTACTGATCTATTTCTGGGCTCTCTGAAACTGATACCTTTGCATAGTAGATCAGTAGCCAAGATGTTAACCTGAATTAGTTCAGCTAACATGTCCTGACCCATTTCTTCATTAAAAGCATCTTTGTGAGGATTTTTCCCTCTCCACCTCCTATGCCCAGACCTTCCCCTTGAGTACACAC
>PVLD010032309.1:0-14793 GCA_004027595.1 Dinomys branickii
TCCCTACTATCTTATCTATAATTTGGTATTTCCTTTAATGTTTTTGTGTTAACTAATGTGAAGATAACTATGTAATACAACATCCAGTTCTAATTCCCTACTATATTCTGTATAACTTTGTATTTTCTGTATTGTTTATGGCTTTTCTGGTTCATATGTCTCCATTCTTTTGTCTTTAAAATAAAATTTAAAAAAAATTCATTATTGTTAATCTCATAGTGTATTAAATGTATTCATGATTCCAGGTGTACAGATCTTTCTCTCCTGTGGGACCCCGGGTCAGTGGCCGGTTGCATGTCTAACCATGATAGATGTTTCTCCCATTATGTTCATTGGTCTCCTCTTTATAACCTATGCATTCCTTTAAGGTTACAATGTTTACCTAGGGCCTGGAAAAGGGATGAAACTACCCAGGCAGAGTCATAGATGGTTATCTAGGTCTGGGCACCCCTTATCTTGGGGAGATATTCTTGGGCTCATTGGTCTAGGAGATTAGCTCTTCCATGTCCCAGGTGGCTTCCCAAGACACATTTTAGGCCTTTACTAAAACTATTTTATCTAAAATAATATGCTAAGATTCACTGTGCCCTACAAAAGGAAAGGAGCAGTGGGGGACAAAAGATACCTTTTCCCAGCAGAGAGGTTCCCTCGCAAATTCCATCTTTAGACACATCTACCCTGTTACTAAAGTTCAAGCTCCCAATGATGCAAGGCAAATAGTACATCTTTGGATTTGTGCAGATATGAGCTCCTCATATGTGCAAGGGGCTGTCTTCTGCACAGCTGTCACTCGGACTATTCACCCACAGTCTGGAGGAAAAGGAAAAAACAAGGCTGTTTTTGTTGTGAGGATGAGGGACATGTTGCCCAAAACTGCTTTGTTGCACCTATAAAGGCAGCACAGCCATTATCTGTCTCTTCAACTACATCTTGTAGTCTTTGCACAAAGTGTCAACACGGGTATCATTGGGAAATTAAGTGTAATCTAAACTTGTGAAATGCCAACCCATCCTGGAAAACTCACAGTGGGGTTTGCCTGAGCCCCATTAAACAACAAGGGTGCAGACTGGGTGCTGGGACGGCCCTGTGCTCCAGTCCTAAGCGGACTCAACTGGTATTTTCCAGCCACCTGCATGTTTGCAGAACAGCCGTGGCTCTCCAAGGACACCAATTATAGGCCTTTGCACCTGGGGCTAAACAGGAGAGTCCTAACTGCAGTACACTTTGGCTCCCACTCGATTTACATCATGCATGTTCCTGACACCAGGAATTCCTTCAGCACAAATATTGGCTGTGTTCAAAATCTGGACACAAACAAAATATCCAGCAGCCACAGCAGCCTTGCCCAGTGCCTACAGTCAAATGGCTAAGACAATGGCTGTGCATTCCCATTTCCTTCCCCCTAGCAAACTGGATCCCAGAAAAGTGTTCTAGACACCTCTGCCATGCTGCCCACCAAATTAGTAGGTGGCTGTGGCTACAGAGGCAGTAAGTGCCAAGGCCCATGGGGGGGGCAGCAGAGCCCATTCCTGGGAGAACAGCAGGACAATTGAGGCCCTGCCAGCAGCTCACCCAGCCTGAGACCAAGTTTTGCCTGTTGTCACTGATTTGGACTATATAAGAAATTCAATTAGTCAAAACCTTACTTAATGACCCCAGACTCTCATATCACTCAATTGGTTATTTGTTCCCTCAGTAAAAATTGGAAAATTTGTAATTAAGGTAAGAGATCCAAGGCTTTTGGATCTTCTGACACCTATTGGTTTTACTAGATCAAACCAAATCACCCTGAGATGGAATTACCTATTAGAGAAAAAACTATTTAAAGGGCTTTTAGACATAAGTGTGGATGTTTCAATTATTGCCCACACTGTTGGCTTAAAGCATAGCCTCTGGATGTGGCCTTTACAGACCCACAGGGAGAGGGAAATGTTTCTCACCCTAGCAAAAGTGTTAAGTTGCTAATCTGGAAGGATATGAACTATGACAACTTCTTCATGTTTGGATGACCTTATTCAACAAAGACAAGAAAGTACATTACAATGAGCCATTGTTTAGCATTGACACTTGCTAAGGTGCATCCATGTGTGAGCAGTTTTATTCTCCTAACATAATGGCTCTGGCCAGTAGCTAAGTGGAAAAAGATTCCCTCTTACATCAACCTGATCCTGTAGTTGCAGTCCATCTTATGGATAGATACACATTGTATGTCTTGGCGTTTTTAGAGGTAATTAATCCAGCTAAGCAAATTAATATTAATGACTTTTTTTCAAGTGCATCTCAAGAGTCTTTGTGTATCTATTCGTAGACATCACATTGATTTTTTTAAGAGGGATCCTAAAAATGTCCGGATAAATGACTTCTTTGCAAGTGTACAGAAAGTAAAAATTATGGCAGAGACTATTAGTTTGTGATAGTATTCAGAAATTATGGAAAGCAGCCACATTATCCTGATGCTTGCTGATGATACGGCCTGCAAACCTAAAGATCCCAAACCAGCTACTGTGTTTAGTCACAAGAATATAAAACTAAGCCAGGCATGGTGGCGCACACCTGCAGTCCTAGCACTTGGAAGGCAGAGGCAGGAGGATCATTGTGAGTTCAAGATCAGCCTGGTCTACAAAGTAAACGTAAGGCCAGCATGAACTGCATAGCAAGACCCTATATATATATATATATATATATATATATATATATATATATATACACACACACACACATATATATAACTAAAAAGTATAGAGCTGACATAGAAGTGTATTACAGAAGCTATGAGGTGACTGAATTTATGGGTATTAACTGGGAGGATTCTATCTAGTACTACTAGGTTAAAATATCTTTATGGTGATAGAAGTAATATTGTTATTTATATGACAGGACCTGGTAAAAATGGTTCTTGAAATTTCAATATTATGGGCTGAGGATATAGCTCAGCAGCACAAGTACCTTCCTACCAATTGCAAGGTCCTCAGTTTGATTCCTAGTACCAAAAAAAAAAAAGGAAAAGAAAGAAATTTCAAGATTCTGAAAAAATTACCAGCATAAAACTTGCAGATGTGTTGTAACAGATGTCGCAATTACCTCAAACTGTTCAGATGAACCTTAAGTAAACTTTATATTTTACTTTGTAACATTAATTAACTCTGCCCAGCTTTTGGGCAGATTTTTCTGGTGTTTTAATTATCATTATCCTTCAGACAAGTTAATTTGCTTCTGTGGATTATTTTAGGGTAAGGGAGGCTCAATGACAGCTTCCTCTTCCAGAATACAGGCATGTCATGTTATCTGTTTTATTGGTCATTTACATCCCCATTCCCTATTGGTAGGGCCTCTCCATGAGGGAAAAACTGCCATAGACAAATTGCTGGCTACTGTCACTGTTACTCCCTCAGATACCATTCAACAGGCTTCTGCTTCTCATGCCACCTTTCATCAAAATGCTTCTGCCTGGCATGAACAGTTCCATTTGACCTGGCAACAGGCCTGAGAAATTGTTATACAATGTTCTTCACGTGTAATACACTTTCCCTCACCTTCTGTGAGGGTCAGTCCCTGAGGGCTACACCCTAATCATCTTTGGTAGAAGGATTTCACTCACATTCCTGAATTTGGCTCTTTACACTGAGTCCACATTTCAGGGGACACTTCCTCAGGATTCATTTTGATTCCACCTGCGCTGGTCAAAGGGCTAAACATGTCATTGCTCATTGTTTGGAAACCTTCAGTGTCCTTGGTTGCCCATGGGCACTTAAGAGTGACAAGTGCCACTTTCCAAAGGTTTTACAACACTTTTCATATTTCCCTTACCATGGAGATTCCTTATAACCCTCTAGGTCAAGGAATTGTTGAGTGCACTCACTATATGATCAAGCTTCAGTTACAAAAACAAAAGGAGGAACTTTTCCCTACAAAATCCACACCTCATAAGAGACTTCACTTGGCAGTATATACTATTAACTTCTTAAATTCTACAAACGATGGAAATATAGCAGCAGAAATGCAATTCCATCGGGTAAAAGAGAAAGAGCTATGAAGGGTTCTTTGAAGAGATCTCCATACTGGACAATGACAGGGACCTAGTCCACTACTTACCTGTGGTAGAGGATATACTTGTTTTTTTCAGAGAATGCTGAGTGACTTATTTGGGTACCAGGCTGTATCATGAACTCAGATCTGGAAAAGCTGATTCTACCTTTTGGGGAGCTGGTGTGCGGTCCCGTGACAGTAATGACAGACAAGGATAAGGCTAAATCCAACCTGGAGCCAACCAAAGAAATTGACCTAGAAGGCCCAGGAAATTCTAACCAAAATAGGAATTAAAGATCTGAATATGTGATAGAGTATATAGAAATAACCGAGTGGAAAGTTACCAGTATTCTTAGAATAAATACTATAGATAGATAGACAGATAGATAGATAGATAGATTCATTATAGATTAAGGATTATATTCCTTCCAAATATTTTTGATGAGATCTCTGTTAATTGATGAACAACAAAATCTTTCTAGACTATTTATAATTACAAATTTCTAAAAATTGTTCTAAAGTACTGTAGTACAATTTGGTCAAGAATATATTTGAGGTCACTCATAAGATGTTTGTATGTTCTGTGTGCTTGTTTATGTGTTTGTCTATCATTGTATGAACAGTTGTTCCCCTTTGAATTCAACAAGTTTTCTCTTTTATCATTTGTTCATAATACAATTTAGGTGATAGATTTAAAAGCATGCTTTCACCTGAGTTAGCAGCTGCTTTAAGTGATAGCAAAATTAGCTCTCTCACAGAACAGCAAAACTTAAAATATTTAACCACAATCCCTTAGGGTGAGGAGACATTATTGGGCAGAACTCCCAAGTGGTGATTAGAGCAACTGCCAACCTTTGTTCATTAATAAGGAGCCCCAGTGATCTCTAAAGTTTCTTGGGAGATATCCCTAATAATTCGGTAATTGGTCAAAAGATAAAGTTTTTCAAAAATAAGTTTTTTCCACAAAAACTGCTCTTAATATGAAACTAAATTAAGAAGCAAAGGTTTTCACATGTGTATGGTAATTCATTATTGTTAATCTCATGGTATATTAAGTGTATTTATGATTCAGATGTATGGGTCTTCCAAAATGTAAAGCAAGGATTGCTTATGATATGACTTTTGTTCAGATTCAAACCATTGCCTTTAACAAAAAACTTATGTATATCCCATTGAAGGATAAGTTGAAGAAAAACTTCTTATGTATACAGATGTTTGGTTAAAATGCCATCACGATTTTTATATAGCAATGTTATGTATGGTTTTGATTTCTAATTTTAATGTAAAAATATGAAACCATTATCTGTTAATACTCAATAGGGATCTAAATGATAGGATATACAGGACTGTTAAGAAAATAACAGTTCCATTTTGTGTTCTAAGATGTTTGATACTCAGACAGATAGTAATGTTCAGCTTACTGCCTTTATTATAGTGTAATGTCATTTAGCTTCTCTTATGGATGATTAACAACTGAGATTTGGAGACCAAAGAAATAAAGAGATAAATTGGCTAAGAGGATAGCCAATATGTTGCCCCTAGTCCTCTGAGATCAGTGTGAATCCAGGACAGAGGAGAACTTCTGCTATGGCATCCTACAACTCAGTTGAGTCCCTGATTTTCTGATGAACGAGATTATGGGATCACAGAGAAAAGTGATTCAAGTTGTATAGTGTGCCTAAGAAGAGTCACCTGGAGAGAAAAAAGTCTCTCAAGCTTTCACAGAAATCAACTTGGTCAAGCAATGGCCATCACTCATCCAGATGGCTGACACTGACAGTGGATCTAAGAGGTGCTATGCGTGGTTCCAAGATAATCCTGAGGAGACTTAACTGACCTCGATAGTGGAAAGTGATTAATATGGATCTCGCCTTCACCTGGTCTTACATATTCAGCAGAAAAGTGTAACCACAAGATGTATAAAAAAACTGATATTTTGGGACAGGGAAGGAACTTGGTCCATGAAGCAGCATCTGAGTGGCCCACCTGCACAGAACTCTCAGCAGGTGAGGCATGCATGTGCGCACCACCCTGATGCTTTGGGACAGGGAAGAAGCTTTGTCCACCAAGCAGCATCTAAGCAGCCCACCTCGGTGGAACTCTGGGCAGGTGAGCCGTGTGCCTGCGCTCCGCCCTATTACTTTGGGACAGGGAAGGAGATTGGCCTGGGAAGCAGCATGTGAGCCGCCTTCTGTGTGGAACTCTTGGCAGAAAGCTTAAGGGGCAGTTTCGCCACAGAGAGGGAGCCCAGTTTGGCAGCGCCTTTGGAGCAGCCTTTGCAGCGGACCTTTGCCAGGTGGGCTGCGTGGATAATTTGTAGCTCAACACTTTTCATCTGACATCCAAAATGACAAGAGAGAGGAGCAAAACACAGTCTCAGAACTCAACCTCACCCAGAACAAGTCCAGGAAACAATGGTATAGCAGAACTAGGAAGCCACATACTGGCAATTTCTAAAACGATCACATGTGAAGTAAAGAAAAAACTCCGTCAGGTAATAGAAGAGATTAAAGCAGAAATAATGTCTCAGGCAAAGAATGAAATGAAAATAATAATGGAAGAAATGCTCTGCACATATAGAGAAGAAACAGATAAAAGAATAGAAGAACATAGGAAACAAATGGAAATGTTACATGAGCAATTTAGGAATGAATTAGAACACATGAAATAGACTCAACGACATTGCCAAGAAATGAAAACTTCCACTGAAAGCTTGCAAAACCACTTCAATGAAGCCAAAGATAGAATTTCAGATCTTGAAGACAGCATGGCAGATAGCAACCATGAAAGGAAGGATCTCTTAAAGTCATCAAGGATCTAGGAAAAATCAATCCAACAGCTGCAAGATGAGGCAAAAAGAGATGATATCCAAGTAATAGGAGTCGATGAAACAGCAGGAGGCAACACAAATGATATAAAAAGAATATTTGCAGAAATAATAGCAGAAAATTTCTCAAGCACAGTAAAAGGTACTGAAGTTCGGTTAACTGAGGCATATAGAACCCCAATGAGCCATAAGGCAAATAAAACCACACTGAGACATATAATAGTCCAGATCCCAGACATCCAGCAAAAGAACACACTACTAAAAGCTGCTAGAGAAAAGAAACAGATCACCTATAAAGGAAAGCCGATCAGAATAACAGCAGACTTCTCAACAGAAACCATGAAATCAAGAAGAGTTTGGAGTGAGGTATTACAGATTCTGAGACAAAACAGGTTCCAACCCAGACTGATGTATCCTGCAAAGCTATCCTTCAAATTCAGTGGAGAAACAGAATATTTCCATGACAAGGAACAACTGAAGAAATTCATGAGTGCCAAACTAACATTACAGAAAGCACTGAAAGATCCTCTTGACAGCAAAAAAGAGACTACAATCTCAAGAACAACAATAGAAAGGAACCCTCAAGCAGAACAAGAAGTAAACAGATAGCAAAAGTAGGAAAGCAACAAGTAAATAGCACAAGAATAACCCAATATATAACAGTTACAACTATTAATGTAAATGACCTCAATTCACCAGTCAAAAGAAGCAGATTCGCAGAGTGGATTAAGGAACAAAATCCAATGATGTGCTGTATACAGGAAACACATTTTACTCAAAAGGAAATCCACAGGCTGAAAGTTAAAGGATGGAAAACAATTCTCCATGAAACGGGTTCCCAGAAAAAAGCAGTGGTAGCAATTATGCTCGCAGACAATGTAAACTTCAATCCAAAAACAATCAAAAGAGATAAAGAAGGCCACCAAATACTAGTTAGGGGAAAGAGGCAAGAGAAAGAGATAACAATCCTAAACATTTATGCACCAAATACTGAAGCACCAAACTTTATAAGTCAAATCTTCACAGACAAGAAAAACGAAATAATTAATAACACTATTGTAATAGAGGACCTAAACACCCCTTTGACACAGAGACAGGTCAACTGGATAAAAACTCAGCAAAGAAATAACAGACCTGACCAAAGGTGCAAACAAATGGACTTAGTAGATATATACAGAGTGTTCCACTCCACAACATCAGAATACAGATTTTTCTCAGCTACACATGGGTCTTTCTCTAAAATAGACCACATTCTAGCCCATAGAGCATACCTACCTAAATGCAAAAGATTTGAAATTATCCCATGCATGTTATATAACCACAGTGCAAGGAAATTGGAAATTAATGAAAAATGGAACTCCAAAAATCGCATAAACACTTGGAAATTAGACAACAACCTCCTGAATAACCAATAGGTCACACAAGAAATTAAGGAATTAAAAAATACCTACAAACAAATGAAAATGCAAATACAATGTACCCAAATCTGTGGCATGCAATGAAAGCTGTCCTCAGAGGGAAATTTATACTGATGAACTCATATATAAAGAAAACAGAAAGAGAGCAAATAAATAACCTAACACTACACCTCAAACTTTTAGAAAAAGAAGAACAAACCAAACCAAAAGCCCAAAGAAGAGAGGAGATTATAAAACTCAGGGCAGAAATTAATGCAACTGAGGTGAATAAAATACTACAAAAAAATGAAACAAAGAGTTGGTTCTTGAAAAGAATAAATAAAATTGATAAACCCCTAGCCAACCTTATCAAAAAAAGAAAAGAAAGAACTCAAATTCATGCAATAAGGAATGAAAAGGATGAAATCACTACAGATCCCACAGAAATTCAGATCATTAATACCTATTTTGAAAATCTTTACTCCTATAGGATAGAAAACTCAGAAGAAATGGACAGATTCCTAGGAATGTACAAATTACCAAAATTGAATCAGGAAGATACAAAAATCCTGAACAACCCAATATCAATTAATGAGATTGAAAATTTCATTAAAAACTTACCAACAAAGAAAAATCCCAGGCCCGGATGGATTCACAGCAGAATTCTATGAAACATTCAGAGAAGATTTAATGCCAACACTCCTCAAATTCTTCAATGAAATTGAAAAGAAAGCAATTCTCCCTAACTCATTTCTGGAGGCAAGTATTATACTGGTACCAAAACCAGAGAAAGACACAACCAAGAAAGAGAACTATATGCCAATCTCCCTAATGAACATAGATGCAAAGATAATAAAATACTAGCAAATACAATGCAGTGAATCATAAGGAAAATTATACACCATAACCAGGTTGGATTCATTACAGGAATGTAGGGATGGTTCAATGTTCGCAAATCAATTAATGTAAGACATCATATCAATAGAGCAAAAAACAAAAACCACATGATCATCTCAATAGATGCAGAAAAAGCTTTTGATAAAGTCCAACATGCATGCATGTTAAAAACCCTAGAAAAAGTAGGAATAGATGGCCTTTGCCTCAATCTGATCAAAGCCATCTATGACAAACCAACAGCCAACATCATACTAAATGGACAAAAACTGAAAACTTTCACTTTAAAGTCAAGAACAACACAAGGATGTCCACTCTCACCACTCCTATTTAACATAGTTCTGGAAGCACTAGCCAGAGCAATTAGACAAGAGAGAGAAATAAAAGGAATAAGGATAAGGAAAGGAAGAAGTAAGACTATCACTAATTGTAGATGACATGATACTTTACATGGAAAACCCCAAAAACTCCACAAGAAGACTCCTTGAATTAATTGACAGATTCAGCAGAGTAGCTGGATACAAGGTCAACACCCAAAAATCAATAGCATTCCTATACATGAACAACAAATAGAGAGAAATTAAGGAAAATATACCTTTCATAATAGCATCTAAGAAATTGAAATAGTTAGGAATCAATCTAACAAAGGATATAAAAGATTTATTCAATGAAAACTATAGTACTGTGAAAAAAGAGATCAATGAGGATTTCAATAAATGGAAAAACATCCCCTGCTCATGGTTAGGAAGAACCAACATTGTGAAAATGTCCATAATACCAAAACTGTTGTACAAATTCAATGAAATTCCCATTAAATTACCATTAGCATACCCCACAGATCTAGAGAAAACATACCTTTAATCCACCTGGAACCAGAAGAGATCCAGAATAGCAAAAGTAATCCTGGGCAACAAGGACAAATCAGGGGGAATCACAATCCCTGACATGAAATTATACTACAAAGCTACTGTAATAAAATCAACCTGATATACTGGCTAAAAAACAGACCTGAGGATCAATGGAACAGACTGGAAGATGCAGCCACAACCACAAACACACTCAGCCACCTAATATTTGACAAAGGGGCCAAACAAGCTCACTAGAAAAAAGATAGCCTGTTTAATAAATGGTGATGGAAAAATTGGCTTGCCTCTTGGCGAAGACTGAAAATAGACCCAAGACTATCACCATGCACCAAACTCAAGTCAAAATGGATCACAGATCTCAATATTAAAACAGAAACACTAAATCTATTGGAAGAGAAAGTAGGTAAAAATCTTGAAGACATAGGAGTAGGCAGAGAGTTTATAAACAAAAATCAAACTGCAAGGGAAACACTTCAAAGAATCAGTAACTGTGACCTCATCTGACTGAAAAGTTTTTGCACATCTAAAGAAATCACCAGCAAAGTAAAAAGAAAATCCACAAATTAGGAAAAAATCCTAGCTGGCTGTCCTTCAGACAAAGGTCTTCTATCTAGAACATACAAAGAATTAAGAAACATGAACCTTTCCAAATTCAAAGACTCAATCCAGAAATGGGCATCTGAGATGAATACACACTTCTCAGATAAAGAAATACAAATGGCAAATAAATATATGAGAAAATGTTCTACATCTTTAGTCCTCTGAGAAATGCAAATGAAAACAACATTGAGATTTCATTTCACCCCAGTAAGATTGGCCAGCATTAAGAAAACAGCCAATAACAAATGCTGGCAAGGCTGTGGAGAAATGGGAGCTCTTCTCCATTGCTGGTGGGAATGCAAACTGATGAAACCACTGTGGAGAGCACTTTGGAGGTTCCAAAGCAAAATAGGTCTAGAGGTACCATTCAAACCAGCTATTCCCCTTCTGGGTATTTTCCCAAGAGATCTGAAATCATCATATCACTGAGATATATGTGCACCCATGTTTATGGCAGTGGAATTTGTAATAGCTAAATTGTGGAAGCAACCCAAACGTCCATCCACAGAGGACTGGATAAAAAAGCTGTGGCATTTTTATATAACGGATTACTCAGCTATAAAGAAAGACAAATGAGGATTTTATAGGCAAATGGTCACAATTAGACACCACACTTATAGTGAAATAAATCAGAGGTACACATGCAAGCAACATATCGTATCACTGGTGTAAGAACCTGAAAGTGGGAATATAAATTAGGAGGTATGAAGGGAATCTGCTCAAAAGTAAAGAACAAATGGGATGAGGGGAAGGAGAAAAGGAAGAAAGGGATAACTATGTATGTATGTATGTGTGTATGTATGTATGCATGTATGTGCGGGATGGCTAACATGGTTCCACTATTGACTTATGTCGCTTTAGGATAAGGAACAGTTGATGATTGGCTGTTTGATCAAGATTGTATGTCTATGTGTTTTGCTGTGCATACACTTTGAAGTTATCAATATGTAATACAACAACCATTGTTAATTCCCTGTCACTCTGTCTATAATTCAGTTTTGATTGTACTGTTCTTGTGCTACTTTGTGTCTCTTTGTTAATGTTTTCCTTTCTTTGTTATTGTTCTTTCTTTTATACTTTAAAAAAAAGATGTGTAAAAAGCAATGCTGTAGTAAGATGGTAGCTGTAAAGGTTCAAATCACCAACAACTTCAGACAATTGCCAGCTAGATTGGTAACTGACCCCTGTTATGGATATTTGCACTGTATTCTCTGAGCATAGCTTTTCCAGCTTAAGCCAAACACCCATCATTTACAAAACAGAGAAGAGAGATATGCTGGGAGCAGCTGAACCTGGACAAAACCAGCCCCAGGACATGGAAGCTCCTCAAACATGTTGTTGTAGCTTGTTAACTGAATGCTGGGTAGAGAGGCTGAACTTAGTAACCTCTGTAGCGTACAAATGAAGACTCTACTGTTCTTGGGCCGTTCCTCTCCTCTGCTTAAGGGAGAAAGGAGCTCCACCTGGCCCAGCTTTTTGTCTCGTCTATTTTTTCCTCATTCTCTCTGCTGTTCCTTCCCAATGGATCCCTACATACAGGTACCAAAAATCTTTGGACTGGAAATCTTTACCCTAAACCAGTAAATCTATCAAAAGTAAAAAGGTCTACAGAGTTCTGCAAACACAGCTTCTCCAACTGCATCTAAACATCTATCACTTACACATCCAAACAGAAAAGAAAGAGATGTTGGGAGTGGCTAAAGCTGGAAACTGGTTATATGTGTGTGGAGCCAATGCAAGGCCACAGTGCCTAAAGCAGTCAAGCCAGCCCAGTCTTGAGAAAAGCATCCTGCCTGGACAATTTCAGTCACTAGGCAACCTGGTGTCTTGTGATGCTAACTTTGCAAAGGTATAAACAAATGCCCCTATTGTTGCTGTTCCATCCTCTTGCCCATCTGGTACAAGGCCTACACCTGATCTCAATCTTGCTTTTTGTCTTTATTTTCTAGACCCCCTCAACGTTTTCTCCCAGGGTCCATGAAGAAACCACTAAGTCCCAACACCTGAGAGTTAGTAAAGGGGCATGTGGACATCTATTGAACTCTGCAATGAGCCTAGGGTTAATACACAGTGGCTCTACAGTGAACACACTAGAGCGTAGGTGCGAGTAGACACTGCCTTAGAGTTAGTAGCCCCCCACTTTGCTTCTATATTTTACTGGAGGTGGGGGCAGCCTATCCTCTGTATCTGGCTTTCTGCCTGTCTCCTGCCTGTCCGCTCTTAGTCCAAGATCCAAGGCCATTTGGGGCCTTTTTTTACCTGGCTTTTCCCTTTTTCTACCCCTCTGTTTGAGTTGCTTCCCAGGGGAATTTCTCTGGTAAGTTTGTTTTTAACTCCTGGTCAGAATTAGCTAGAAGACCTTAAAAGGCCCCTATGTTTTTTCGTCAGCTACAGACCCCTATTCCTATAATTGGATCTAGGCGTAGTAGGTCATCATTTAACCCCAGCACTAGGGAGATGGAGGCAGGAGTGCTACAAGTTTCAGGACAGCCTGGGCTACATAGTGAGTTTAAGAACAATCTGAACTACATGGTGAGATACTGTCACAAAAAACAAAACAAAACAAAAAACACAAACAACTAACAGGTAATTAGGATTTGGGAAGCCTTATATGAGAAATTATTTTAATTGAAAAAGTGAATTCTATCCCCATAGAGATCTTTGTTTATTTTGGGTTTTTTTGAGGGGGGTACCAGGAATCAAACTCAGGACCTTGCACTTGCCAGGCAGTTGCTTATGCCACTGAGGTATATCCCTTGCCCACCAAAGAGACCTTTTTTTTAAAAATTTTATTTTAAAGACAAAAGAATTGAGACATATGAACCAGAATAAGCCATAAACAATACCAAAAATACAAAAGTATACAGAATATAGTAGTAAATTAGCACTGGATGTTGTATTACATAGTTATCTTCACATTAGTTAACACAAAAACATTAAAGGAAATATCAAATTATAGATAAGATAGTAGGGAATTTGCACTGCATGCTGTATAATATAAAGTTATCTTCACTTCTGTGAATACAAAAACGACTGAGGAAACACAGAATTATAGAGAACACAGAAGGGAATCAGCTCTGGATGCTGTCCTACACAGTGTTACCTTCCCCTTCGTTACTCAGTTACGCAGATGACGGCCCATTTGATCAGTTCGTTTTTTCTCCTCCCTCATCTCCGTTGCCCTACCACTCAATCAGTCATCTTCCCTGTGATAATAACTGTACTCCTGGGTTTATCTATATCCTTCGACTCTCGCCTTGGGAAGAGATATAGCTGCCTCAGACTATACTATAACAAACATGGGTGTATACAAACTGCCATGGTCGGAGGTGGGAAAGCACATATGCTCACAGCGGACCGCCTGGCTCCACCCTGTCGTCGTGTTATGGGTGGGGGCAGGTCCAGAAAATGAGGTACCCTGAGCGGGGCCCTCAGCGGAACAGCCACCGGGCCCACTGCGGAGCAGCAGAGGAGCAGCCGCAGGGCCCACTGCAGATCATCCGTGGGGCCCACTGCGGACATCCGTGGGGCCCACTGTGGAGCAGCCGCGGGGCCCACTGCGGATCAGCCGCGGGGCCCATAGCGGAGCAGCCGCGGGGCGCACGGCGGATCATCCACGGGGCCCACAGCGGAGGAGCTGCAGGGCCCACAGCAGAGCAGCCACAGGACCCACAGCAGCACAGCCGCGGAGCCCACTGCGGATCATCCGCGGGGCCATCAGTGGAGCAGCCGCGGGGCACACACCTCCATGGGGCGCCCTCTGTGACCCTTTTGGCTCTGTCCTGTTGCCTTGATGCCAGAGGCCCTTTCTTCTCTTCCCACCTCCTACTGATCTCCAGTATTACCATTCCCCACCCCTTACAGCTGGGTAGTGGATCTCCGAAGCTGAAGCTGCAAATGCCGAAATGAGGGTATGGGCCAAGGGTGTGCTTGGAGAGGCAACCTCCTCCCTCTCTATCTCGTCTCCCTCCAACTGTGCCATGTCAGATCTGCGATCCCCTCCTCCAGAGGAGGTTCTGCTTAGACTTTCTGAGGGTTTCAGTTCCCATTTCAGATCCTTCTCGAGTTCAGGATATCCACCTCTTTCCTCTCTGTCCTTCACATGTTGCCACACTGCTATGTCTGAGTGGCATTCCTCCGGGAGGTTCTCTCTCTGCTGCCTACCCGGTCGCCATGGGTTCAT
>PVLD010032310.1:0-14791 GCA_004027595.1 Dinomys branickii
AAATAAAATGTCAGAAATAGACTTTTGAAAGTGTCTATGTTACTTATGTAAGTATGGTGGTCATTTATGTATCAAAATAAAAATTATTAATCTACTTTTAAACCAATGAACTTGTCAAAGCATCAGAGCCCCTCTCCTGCAAATGGCCTGTACCACAAGATAAAAATGTATCAAGGTAAATGCAAGAAATATTTACTGCAGTACCTCTCCTGCCCTACGTCTTCCACCGCTGATGCCTCAAGGGAGTGGGAATTGCAACCATCAACTATTGCCATTAATCGCAGAAAACCTGGTCCTATATCACAGCCTGGTGCTCTGTCACTTAGCTATGAATAAGTAAAATGACCTAACCACTTTCTGCCGTCTGTTAAGGAAGTCATTGAAGAGATCAGTATTCTTTTTCTGGTGTTTTCATACCTGCAGTTGTTTCTCTGTATTTAGTTAATTGGTATTTTTAACTTTAACTTTCCAGTATAAACTCATTTTAGCCCAGAATATAGAATTTTTAGGGGACAGTGGATGAGACAGGAGGAAAAGCTTTTTGGCTTGGTAAGTATCACTATAAATACTTCGTGTGGAAAGGATATTACTCTGAAGCAACTGGCAACTAAATTTCATTACCATTCTCTACCTTTTTTTCCAGGGAGACTGGGTATGGTTGAAAAAGTTCCCCCCTGGAGATTTTGGAGACATTAGGTTCATCAAATCAAGTGCAAGTGATGTGTTCGAAATGGTATGGGAAACCTTCATTTATTCACATTTTTACTAAAAATCAATCCTTTCTTCAAAATAGCTAGAACCAGATGTTTAGCATGACCCTTTTAATGAATTAGTGCAGGAAAAGTATAGGGCTGTTAAAGACTTGATATCATAAAATTATAGGCTCTGAAACTGAAGAAACATGAAAGAATTAAATACCAGCTCTGCTATTTCACGGCGATATTGACTTGTACAAGTCACCTAAGCTCCTTGAAACTTAATTACCTTATTTGTCAAAATAATATATTAATATTTACTTTATACTTCCTTCTTAAGTTGGGATGAAAATTAAAAGAGGCAATATATATAAAATTTCTTTTACATTTCCTGGAACATAATTTCTTTGCAAAATGCTAGGTATTACGATTATTATCAGTTAAGTATGTAATAATAATTCAAATCTCCATTTCTCAGGCCTGGAAAAGTCATCTGCTAATTTCTGTTTGAAAAATAGTTGTTTACTTAAATCCTCTATATGCAAAAAGTCCTTTGATTATTTACTTAATGGCACAGGATGTGGATAAAACAGGAACGATCCCTTCCAAACCTTTTAAAATCTTAACTTGTCCTTGCTGTTTGAGTCCGTAAAAGGTTTGTGGATATTGGTGCATTTTTTTTTCTGACTCTTGAAAGTAGGCTTATAGGATAGAGCCATAGATTTCTCCCATATTTATGAAGGAAGCAACTTCAAATCATTCCAAGTTAAGGGCCCGGGGGTATAGCTAAGGGGCACAGTGTCTGCCTGGCAAGCATAAGTTCCTTCGTTCAATTCTTGGTCCAAAAAAATCATTCCAAGATATCTGAATGAGGCACCTACTGCATGCAGAGCAAATATACAACTTAGAAAATATAGGAAGTGGAAGAGCCATGTCTCATAGGGGAAAAGGATGTGCTCTCAGGCTTAGCAGGAGATGTGATGATTTGGTATGTCACTTACATGTGATTTTGGTGCCTGAAACGGAAGAGTAATGAGAGAAAAATCTAGAACAAAAATGTAAGTCTGTGAAAATAAGTAATTTCACAGTGGTTTGACAATCAGGGTGCTGAAGAGAATAACATATTCAAAAGTATGAGACAAAAACAGGACCAAACCTGGAGAAATTATGAACTAGAAGTTTAGGAATAAGCAGATAGGTACTGATCTAAGATAGACTGTGTCCATGGTAGCTATTATTTACAGATAAGATTTTTACTTATAGATTTCAAAATTACAGAAAAGTTTCAAAAATAATCCAAGGGACTCCTGTGCCCTATCTAGATAGCAATTGCTATCATTTTGCCCAATTGTTTTATCTGTTTATTTATTCTGAGCCATTTTAAAGTAACTTGTAGACACTATACTCTTTTAACTCTAAACACTTGAGTATTTATTTCCTAAAACCAAAGACATTCTTGTATATGACTACAGTAAGAACAAAATCATAAAATTTAAAATAGATACAATACTATTATCTAACCTACTGTGTATAATCTAATTTTATCATGGTCTTTATAATATAGGTAATTTCTTCCCAGATCAATTCCCAATCTAGACTCACACTTTATAGTGGGTTGTCATGTCTCTAGTTGATTCTAATCTGAAATAGTTTCTCAGAGTTCTTTTGCTTCACTTCAATATTTTTAAAGAATTAAAGTGAGGCATTTGGCAGATTGTTTCTGTCTGGGGTTTCCCAGTGTCCCTTATCATGAGATTTATATTACGCAGTTTTAGTCAAAATACTACAGATGTGATATTGTGCCACTTACAGTGACCTTTATAGAGACACACATTGTCAATCATTCTATTATAGTTAATGTAAGTTTTTTTGGTTGAGGTGGTGTTTACCAAGTTTCTCCACTGAAGAGTTTGTGTTTTGTTTTTCCATTGAAATTAATACATAATTTGGGAACTACTTTGAGTTTATGTAAAATCCTATTCTTAATCAATATTTTACTTACTAATTTTAGTATCTACTGATGATTTTCTAGTTCCACTATCCTTTCCATGTGCATTGGTTGACATTGTATAATAAAAAGGAGCCTATTAATTTATATCAGTATGCATGTATAGGTTATTTTTCTATTCAGTTGCTTAGCTTCTGGGTTTGTCAGCTTTCCATTGCTATGACAAAATACCTAAGAATAATAGTTTAAAGTAGGAAAGATTTATTTTGGCTGGTGGTTCCCAAGATTTGGGTCCATTTTCAGCTAGCTTCTTGCTTTTAGGGACGTTGACAAGGCAGAAATATCATGGTAGTATTGTGTGGCAGGGGAAAGCTGCTTACCTTGTGTCAGATAGGAAATAGAGAGAGGGAAAGAATGAGGAATGGGAGACAAGATATCACTTCAAAAGTTATGCCTCTAGTGACTCACTTCCTCTAACTAAGTCCTACCTCCTAGCACTACCACTCTTCCTCCATAGCACTACAAAGCCTTCAACATGTAAACTTTGGGGGACACAATAAGATCCAAACCATAATAGTTAGAATCTATAATTATCTATGAATTAATCTACCTGTCATCTACCTAAAACTGTAATTCACATCAATTCTAATGCAATGACACAGCATTCATTTTGTTTTTTCCTTTTTCCATATTTGTAACTTCTTTCTTCACCAGTGAGAAAACTGCCTCCCATTATCCTCATGACATCTTTTTTGTGTGTTCAATTCATTAACTTGTGTGGTCATGTAAGGTACAAACAGTAGTTCAACCCATGGATGAAGACCAAGTGTTTCCAGAATTCACCATGCAAGACTCCATAATTTCTTTCTAATGCTTTTATGCAAAGGAAATGGATCTGACTATGCTATCATTGTCAGTCTAGAACTTCCTTAGCTACTTATATACATTCATGATCTTCAAATATTGAGACTAGCACTAGGGGGTAGACGAGAAAGCAGATCTTGATGAGTCAGGTACAGAAGGGAGCAGAGCTCAATGGGGTAAATGTTCTTGAACGGCAAGGTCTGGTTGTACTTCCTAGTCTTATGTTCTTTCCTATCGTCTAGAACTGACTGGCTGTTTCTGGAGCTCTTTCTGTGAGATTCTCAGTTCATTGATGTCTGGCCTTTCTTCAAGGAATGTAAAGAGGAGGGAACTGCATTTGTGTGTAAAAAAGTTTTTACTTTGAGAAACAATGCTTTGGGTTAATTTAGCACTTCTTATGAGTATATTGTCCTTTCTATAGCCATTTCTGTTCCAGTGGTGACTAATGATATGCTTCAGTATCTCAGGATCACATGGTGGAATTTTATTTCTTACTAATAACACTTCCCAAACACTTCCCCCTTCCCATTGCTTACCCCCCCCCATGTGCATGCATGCATGCACACGGGCAGACACACAACTTGCTATTGAGACTAATGTCATTCTGTTTTAGCATTCTTTTCACCATCAGCATTACTGTGATTTACTTCTAATTCACTGCTTCTGACTTGTTGAATATTTGGGGCTCTGGTTTATGTTCTCCCTCCTATACTAAGACTTGCCATTATGCTGATGAGATTACTGTTCATTAGATATTCAAATATCTTGTTTATTTAGTTCCTGGATGTATTACCTGTGATAATCTCTTACATTCTACTTGGATCAACCATTGCTTGGGATTTTTCATTACCTGTAACTACTACTAAAAATAGTTTACTTTCAAAATCATAAATTTAAACATTCTCCTGTCTTCCTACAACCTCCTTTTCTTCCACTTTGCTAATATTTGACTATTCTAGGTCTTCTAGTCCACTGACCTCCATTTCCTTCAGCCTCCAAAAGCGTCTTCTACTTACTGTCTTGTCCAACTTAGACTCCATAATCCATCATTTGAAAATATTCTTGTTTATGTGTTTTTGGTCAGACACATCTGCAAAATTTCAATTCTGTATAATCTCAAAACTTCAGTTGTTTGTGCCTGCACTTGGATAGCCAAACATTGATGTATAAAATCATGCAACAAAGTAATTTTTATGGTAAATTTATGATTTCTTATATTAAGATGTCACTTAACACTGTCTTGTAAGGCTATCAGTTAATTAACTTTGTATCACCTATACTTTAAAAAATTGTTTTTAAAATTTTTGAGACAGGGTATTGTTACATAGTTCACACTGGCCTTGAACTCACTATGTATCTCAGTCTGGCCTAGAACTCATGGCAATCTTCCAGTTCCAATCTCCCATGAGCTGGAATTACAGATGTGTACCACTGTGTCTGCTTACAACCCATACTTCAAAGCTTTTCCATTCATCCTAAATTTCAATTTCCTTCTCTTTCTTTATTTTTATAATTAACACCCTAATCTAAGTCACTATCATATTCTACTAGAGCTACCACAATCATCATTTTTTTCTATTAATATGCTTTATTTTTCAGAGTACTATAGTTTTATGTTCAAAGCAAAATTTAGCAGGAAGTAGAGAATTTCCATATATTTCCCTCCCACACATATTTACCATTTCCTCCATTGTCAACAGAGTAGTATTTTTGTTACAACTAACTTACCTTGACACATATTTATTACTCCAAGTCAATAGTTTATATTGTGGTTCACTTTTGATGTTGTACATTCTATAAGGTTTTACAAATGTATTGTCTTAGTTACTTTTCTTGTTGCTGAAACAAAATATTTGACACCCAAAGTTAAAGGAGGAAAGGTTTATTTCAGTTCATACTTTGTAAAGGTTTCAATCCATAGTTGACCGGCGCCAAGGCAGGGTGGCATGATGGAAGGGCATTGCAAAGGAGAAACAGTTTATGGCAGGCAGAAGACAGCAAAAGCAAGCAACATTACAAGTAGCTAGTAGCAAGCCTATTTCTGTCCCTTATATTGTATCCAGGCTACTCATTCTTAGGGCAGATAGCACTCACATTCTTAACCCTCACACCCTTAATCCTATCACTGCACCATGAATCAATCACACACTCTAGATCCAGCCACCTCTGAAAAAAATCCCACATATGACAGTATGAGGCTTTGGAGGCCACCTAGACATAAGCTATAATATGTATGATGACTTGTACTCACCACTATAGTATCATGTAGAACAGTTTCACCACCCTAAAAGTCCTCTGTGCTCTTTCTATTCATAACTTTTTCCCCACAACCCTGGAAACCATTGTCAACTGTCTTTTAACTACTTTTTCAACATCCAGTTTTATCATTTAAATCTATTCTACACATTGAGATCAGAGTGTTCTTTTCAAAATAGAATCTGATCTTGTCATTCTCTGTTTAAATCTCCTGAATAGATTCATATTCCTTTCTTTGTGCAGAGATTTTAAACTATAGATTGACTATTTTTAATAAATGTTGGAACAAACTTTCTACTTCCTCTTATGCCAGTTTTGTAAGTTATGACTTTAAAAGAAGCTGTCCATTTCATACATGTTTTCAAACTTATGGCTATAAAATTGCACAAAATTCAGTCATGCTGTCTTTTAGATAACCTTAAAATCTGCTATGATACCACATTGTCATTCTTGATCCCAGTAATTTGTTGTTTTGCTAGATCTGTATTGCTAGATGATAATCAAATTTATTAGTTTTTTCCAAACTCAACTTTTGATTATTTATTTTATGCCTGCTTTCTATTTCATTAACTTATATTCTTATTATATTCTTCCTTCTGTCTATGTATAATTTGATATTATTTTCATTTCTTTGAGTTTGAAGATTTAATAATTGATTTTAACCTCATTTATATTTATAATATAGTCATCTACTGCTAGAAAATTCCCTTTAATCACTAATCCAGCTATTTCACAGAAGCTTTTATTATTTAGAATACAAATATATAAAACAAATAGAATAATGTAGCAATATACATATGCTCAACATTTAGCTTGAACAATTATGAATGTTTTGTTATTATTCTTCTGTGCTTCCATCCATTTCCTACAAGCCTAATTTTGTGAATATTATTTATATTATTTTCTAATCTTTATTATTGAAATGCCCATAAAATTTCTCTAACATTAGGTTACAATAGCTTTTTCTCTCTCTTTTTCCTATCATCTATTTTTTATTTCATACTTGATATATTTCTCACATAAGACAAACTACATGATATTTAAGCTGGTGTGCCTGATTTACTTCACTTAACATTACAGTGTCAAGGTGCATCTATTTTTCTACAAATGATTCAAGTTTATCTTTATGACAGAGTAGTACTCCACTATGCATAAACACTGCATTTTCTTTATCCATCCATCTGTTAATTGACATATAGACTGTTTCTAAGATACAGCTACTGTGTTGCTATAAACACAAGTATGAATATATGGAAGAGATATAATGTCTTTAGCACTTTTAGAAGATACCTAGAAGGAGAACAGCTGATCAAAGGGAATTTCTAGTTTTAGTTTTTTGGGGACTCTTCATACTGATTTCCTTAGTGGCATAATGAGCTTTCATGATTTTTGTCTCTTGGATGGACTTCTGGGACATTGGGTATAGTAAGGTATAAAAATATTCTCTTTTGGTCGTGGGTATTTGAGATTCTATATGCATTACTTATCTCTATGTGTATTTATTTCCTCATATTTGGGAAATTTTCTGCCATTATTTCTATGGACAAGTTTTTTTCATGCCATTTGTGTTGTCTTCTAATTTTTCACTTATTCTAATTATTCATAGTCTTTTTGCATCCTCTGTTGTTGGATCTATTTTTCATGTTCTCTTGTTGGTTTTATGGTATCTTTGAGTAGTTAGTTTATGAAGATATTGTTTTCTATTTTTTTCTGTACATTGAATTGAACTCAGGACCTTGCATTTACCAGGCAGACACTGTGCTGCTGAGATATATCCCTGGCCACAGTTTCTCAGTTTTGAAATTACGTCCTCACATTGATCAGCTCTGTTGCCCATGTTTTCAATATGACTTAATAGCCTGGATTTCTGATTGAAATCTTTTTGTGGAGTCTAATTCTTTGGTAAACTGGTAATTCATGCTTTATATCATTTTGTTTAGCTTATCTAGCTTTTCATTAGTGTCTTCATAGAGCTCTTAAACCTTTATAGATATTACTTCCATTATCTGTTTAATCATATCTTCTGTAATCCTGCTGAATATCTCTTTTAGATGTTTTCTGACCTCTTCTTGTATTCATTTGAGTAATTCAAGTGTGTGGCTTATGATACTGTTCTCCTTGGTTTCCCCTTGATTGGCTTTGGTTTGGGTGAGTTGCAAGTTTTGGATGGTGTTTTATGCTCTTTTCTTCTTATGTTTCTATTGTTTTTGTTTGTTTTGTTTTGTGCTGAGGTTTATGGATACTTATAGTCTAAAGAGTGTTGGTAATATGAAGATCTCTTTAGTTGCTTTTCAGTGTTGGAGCTTGGACATGACTAATCATAATCCTTTGCCACAGCCACAAGATTTGATTACTTTGGTTATTTTGGGTATTTTGGGAGAGGAAGATGCAGTGTAATTAGCCCAGCAACCAAATTTGGTGGGAATGTACTCTAGTATTGTCACTGTCACAAAGGCAATCTGCATGTTGGCTTACAGAGAAATAGCAACAATTATATGCCCCTGTAACTATCAACACAATCAGCTACAATAGTATCACTCAAGACAAATTAGACATTAACATGTCATAAAAACAATCATGTGCCTCCTTAAATCCTAGAGAAAAAAATTGAGAATTATGATGTAAACAGTAGGGCAATTTAGGCACTGACTTATAGCTAATATGTACTAAATGTGATAGTTATACTTGCACTAATGGTAGAAAATAATTCAACAATAATTTTGCAGAGTTCACTACTAAAAGATCAACAAAGGTTTATGGTTATACTATAAAAGATATAGAGTTTGGGGATGGGGAAGTGCAAAAGGGAAACTTTGAAACTTTAAACTCTATGATATGAGGAGGAGCGAGAAGTGATGCAAAGGATCGTATTGAGGAGTAGAAGGATATCTACAGAATTATGTAAAACACAAAAATCTAGCAAGAAATAGAAGATAAAAAAGAGGTGAAAAAAGAAAGAAATTATATAGAGAGTAATAATGAGAAAAATAATTAAGAGGAGAAGCATTAAAAGGGAGAAGAGGAAAAAATAGAGAAAAAAAGAAGAAAAAGAGATTATCAGCAATGCAGAAGCAACAGGATATTGGCAAAGAAAGGAGGAAGGAAAGAAGAGAAAAAGAAAACAACAAAACAACTAAAAAAATGCTCACACTCACAAAGAATAACAATAAAAAACAAAAAAGAAAGAAAGAAATTTCTATGAGATTTCAAATGCATGGTTATTTTCTGGGTCTAAAGTTTGGGGACAGTGTCCAGTTCAAGATGTGTCCGTGCTCTCACTGGTAGACAAGGCAGTCAGAGACTAGATGCATACTGGGTAGAGTCAATTATAAGCAGGCAGTAGGAATGACATCCAAACTCCTTACTCCAGGAAATATGGTAGGTGCTTGGCCGGGAGTCACTCATCAGCTGTTGCAGCGCATAGCATCTGCTAGTGCATTCTATTGCTGTGTTTCTCCCTGAAGTCTTCTGGAATCACCACTTGCAATGTGTCTCTGTAGATTTGGCCTTCCTTTCTCACAAGCCGGGAGCCAGGAACCAGGGAGAAAGTGTAGGTTGCTCCTTCCTTTTGTCTGCATTGTGTTTTGTCCCTTCATTTTCTCTGTAGGCACTTCTGTTCCTGTTAGATCTTTCCTGGGTCCTAGCGGTCCACCTCTCTCCTTTTCTTCCCCAAGTTATTATTTTCCAGGGTCTGGATTCCAAATCTCGGAGAGGGTAATTTGTTGTTGCTTACCACGCTGCTACTCTCTTACAACTTCTATCTTATGTTTCTGAACTTGACTACTTTAATATAAGTAGATAAACTCATTTATATTTTGTAACTGTTTTATTTCACTTAGCATAATGTCTTATTTACTTTTTAAAGTATATTTTTATTCAGTATAGTTAACAAAATAAAATGTGCATATCTTAGACATTCTGTTCAATGAATTTTAATAATTGCATATACCTATGTAACCATTCCCCAAGCAAGATATAAAATATGTCCATCAACTCCAGAAAATTCACTTTTATCCTTTTCACACATTTCTCCTACTCAAATGACAACCACTGTTCTAATTTCTATTCTTTTTTTTTTTTTCCGGTACTGGGGATCGAACTCAGGACCCTGCGCATGCTAGGCAAGCGCTTATTCCACTGAGCTATATCCCCAGCCCCACTGTTCTAATTTCTATCACTATAAATTAGTATTTTTCCTTTTCTTGGACTTCATATAGACAGGACAATGAAATATCTTTTGTGTCTGGTTTCTCTCTCTCAGCATAATGTATTTTAAGATTTAATACATGATTTTGCATGCATCGATAGTTAACTTTTAAGTTGTCTAGTGGTATTTTACCTTCTGAATATTTCAAAATGTATTTGTCATTTTAATTTCGATGAACTTTTGGCTTTTTCCAAGTGTTTTGGTGTTATAAGTAGTATAATTATAAAAATTCATTTTGTAGTAGAAAAACACAAATTTATGATCTTAACCATCTTTAATTATACAGGTTAGTAGTGTTAAGCATATTCATATAATTGTGAAATAAATCTGAAGTTTCTCAATCATTTTGGAAATCTTATATCCTTCTGGTAATCAAATTTTGTGTTAGACTGTTTGATATTTTCCTCCTAATTGACCCCTGAGTTTCTTTTAGTATTTTCCCAATCTTTTTTTCTTTGTTCTTCAGATTGGAATATTTTTATTGACTTATCCTCAGGTACATTCTCATTTTATCTTCCCAACCCAATGAGTGAAATTTTTGCTTCAGTTATTGTAAGTTCCAGCTACAGAATTTCCATGTGGTTTATATTTATAGTTTTTGTTTCTCTGAAGATGATCCATACTTATATAGTTATTTTGTATATATTGTCATTCAAGTGCTCAAATATATTTGTAATGTCTATGTTAATGTCTTTTCCATCGAACTGCAGCATTTGCATGATCTCAGGGTTTATTTCCATTGACTGTTCTATTACCTGAGCACGGGTCACATTTTCCTGATTTTTTTCTTAGCATATCTAAGACCTTTTGGTTAGTTATTGAACATTATTAATAATGCATTTTAGAAAGTCCAAATTCTGTTGTGTTGATTTGAAAAATTATGTTTTGCTCTTGAAGGAAAACACGGCCTTTACCTGTTTTAGTTTCAGTTAGAACTCCACTCTCCACTACCTCCAAACTTGTTTTTAAAATATGGCCCACATTTTGTAGTTTTTGCCTGTTTAATCGTTTAAAACAATTTCTTCATGCTTTTGATTTCTTTTGCTTATGCCTTTTCAAATATCTAGTGCTTTTTAATTTTTGTTATATGTTAGACATTTTATGTAATAAAACAATGCTCAAGTCAATATGTTCTACCAGCAAAGGTTTTCTGTTTGTATCTGTTAAGTGGACAGTGTAAAGGACTAAACACATTAAGCAGAAGTTGAGCTGGACTGAAGTTATGAATATAGCCCATGTTTAGTTAGATTTGCTGCACCTTTTGTTCTACTATGTTTCTCCAACATGTCTTTCCAAGAGCATGCAGGTTCCACTTGAAAGACTGGTGTACTGTGGTACCTTGGCTCATGAATGCTTTGTTTGTGAATAATTTGGTTTGCAAACAGAAGCATTTGGCAAAATTTTGTTTTTGTTTGCCAACTCTGCATTGGTGATGGACATGACTGTAGCCATCCTTCCTATATGAGCATGAACGTAGCTATCTTTTCCAGAATCATGGACTGAATTCGGTTGATGAACTGAGGTATCACTATATTTGGACTGTGCTTCACACCCTTAGGTATTTACTCTTTTGCTTCGACTCTCAACCCATGCTGCTTCCAAATTTGGCAAATACCTTGCAGAAGAAACCAATCATTCATCAACTGAGACTTTGTCTTCTAAATTTTGGGAGACTACCGGACATCTTAGTGTATCTTGTAGAAAATTCCTAGTTTCCTCTGTAGCTCTCAAACTCAAAATATACTGTGGGACAAAACCAGTTTACATTTAGATCTCCTGAAATTTATTATTTGTGATGTCAATCCTCCATAATTGCTAAAAGCATTGCTGATTTTGACTATCCTGCAGTAAAATCCTTCTGCTGGGCCAAGCCTAATCTTCACCTTGTGCTAAGATTGACAAATATCCCTAAGGAAGAAAATGACTGGTAACAATCTGCTTATCAAAGAAGGGCTCTTGCCTCTTTGCATTTTATCTTTATTACCCGTTTGCAATACACGATGTTTACATTCATCTTGGAGAGTGGGTACGTACACATAATACAGTTGGTTTTATTTTTAGTACCCTTTCCCTTCCCACCCAACACCCTCCCTCTGCCTCTAAATCTCCTTTCCTCATTTTTTTCTTGTTATTATTCCTGGCTCATGCTTATGACATATTGTATAATGTTTACATTCATTAAGGTTGTTAGGTTCCTGTACATGGCTCGGCTTAATTCTACTTGCTTTCCCTTTCCTTCCTCCTCCCTCTCATCCCAGCTGCTTCCAGGATTTAGCTATTATGAATTGTGTTGCAGTAAACATTGATATCCAGGTATTACTGAAGTGTGATTTCTTTAGCTCTTCGGGGGAGACATCTAGAAGGGAAATAATTGGGTCACATGGGATTTTTAATTTAGTACTTTGACAAATCTCCATACTGATTTCTGTAATGGTTGTACTAGTTTACATTCCCACCAGCAATGTAGGAGGGTTCTCTTTTCACCACAACCATAGCAGCATTTGTTATTCCTTGACTTTTTAAAATTTCCTTTTTTTTTCTGGTGTAAGATAGAATCTTAGTGTTGTCTTAATGTGTACTTCTTTAATGAACAGAGATGTTGAACATTTTGTCATGTATATGTTGGCCATTTGTATTCTTTTTCTGAGAAGTGTTCGTTCATTTCACTTGTCCATTTATAGATTGGGTCTTTTATTTTAGGTGGTCTAATTTTTTTAAGCTCAATATATATTGTAGATGTTAGTCCTCTTTGAGGAATTGCTGGCAATTTTTTTCCATTCATGCTACTAACTGATTCCTTTTCTGTGCAGAAGCTTTTAAATTTGATTTAATATCATTTGCTGCTTCTTGCTTGTATTGGTTTTCTGTTTAAAAAATACTTTCCTATGATTTTGTTAAACATAATAATAATTCTGTGTTATCTTCTGGAGTTTCTCTAACTCCTACTGGCCTTAGGTTGGTCTTGCTATGGCTGTCAAGTGGCTGCTGGATCATCTTTTTTTTCTCTCTCCTTTTCCTCAACTTCAGACACTTCATCTTCACTATGGCCATTTCTACACATTATGAATTCTATACAGGTTTTCATTTCAAGTATTTCTCTCTAATATCTTTTGTGAATTATAAATCTTTGATGAACTTATTTATATTTTGAACCATTGTTGTCAGTTCTTCCAAGTTTTTGTTTCCCCCAAACACACATTGTGCACTTTGAGTGATAATTCCACAATCTTTTGGGTCATTTCCTTTTTTATCTCACCAACTTTCTTTGTCTCTAATTTTTTCATAGAGCTTCATTACCTGGTATTTGCTTTCCTCTCTATTTGTGCCCACTTGATCTGCCTTAGCAGCACCAGGTGACCTTTGTCTTCTGTTGCACTGTTTTCCCATGATTTTGTGTGTATGTATACCTAGTTTTTATTTTCCCTTTTTTCTAGCACTGTGGGTTGAGGTCTAGTAGGATGCAGAGAGCTTCTAAATAATGTGAAGATTTTTAGTATGATACTCAGCTTTATCTATCCAGAGGTAGTATTTACCCCTTTAGATATTTCATTTACATTATTTGGATTCTACCCCCATGTTTTTCAGAAAGAAATTCTGTGGTTATAATTTGATCATATATCACTTATGTAAGACAGACCTTGCATTTACCATTGCACTCTGTATCAATACACTAGGAAGACTATTTTTTTATTGTTAGCAGTTGCTCTGCAGTGAGGTAGACGTGAGGGAAGAGATTGAAGGGTGGGTAAAAGAGGAGGATAAGTCAGTAAGGGAAGAAATTGTTAGGGGTAATAGCGACAAGTGAAGAAAATTTGATATGGGTTCACATTCTGTTGCATTTTTAGTTGAGCTGAAGGGTTAGCCTTGAGAGTTTTAAGAAGATACTTATGGAGGCAAGGACAAGATATAGGAGAAGGAGGAGGAATGTGTACTTTGTGATTAAGGGAGGCTGTTTAGCTGTTGGAACCGGTTGATGGGTTTGTGTAATCTGTGCTCTTGGAAAGAGGTATGGCTAGGTAAGATATGGAAGAGCCAAAGGAACAGGATGAGAAGGATAGAGGGTTGATACAGGAGGAGATAGGAGTGATTAAAAGAGAGCAGAATATGGCAAATTAAAAACCGGAGAAGAAGAGTTTCTATACTGGACAAAATAAGTAATAAGAAATAGTATTGCTGCAGGTGCTCATGGTGAAGATACAAAATAAGGAGAGGAGAAGAGGGAGAAAGTGTACACATCAGCTGAATTAAAGCAAATAGTGGTGAAAATAAGCAAAAACAAAACCTAAACACACACAAAAGTACCATTAAAATTTAGCCACACAAAACATAAAACCTCAAAAACTCAAAAGATATCCGACAGGAACTCAGTTCAGATACTCCAGCATGACAATGTAAATGATTCAGTGTAACCTCTTTGCCAGAAAGTATAGGTGTCCACAGTCTTTCTTTCTTGCCTTGACTGCAGCCTGATTATATGCAGCCAAACCAGCACCATCACTGACCTTTCTACTGCAAAACTGAAGCTAGCCTAAATCTCAAGACGTCATTCTGCCGGCTTGCAGGTTTGGAGGCAAAGCCTGACGCTTATCCAATTCTGGGGTTGGGAACACTTCCCTTCTCCCTCTCTGGCTATTATGGGAATTTGAATTGGCAGGCATATTTACGGCAAGTATGGAACCATTGAGTTGGTGGTGCACCTGTGCACACTCTCCAGTGGGTGTCCTCGGGGCACTGCAATTGTTTTCTCATACTGGCTGTGGATTCTGCATGAGATGGCCATGACTGGTGTGCAACTGCCTGGCTCCTCACTCAGAAATCCGC